>DWJZ01005257.1:0-14276 GCA_018249125.1 Asbolis capucinus | reverse complement strand
TTTCTGTGAATATAAGACGCTAGTATTTTTGTATTTGGTGTGGACTTATTAAGGTAACAAAATAGCAATGTTAAAATCTTAAATAGTAATAAATTGATCTATGTACAAAATGTTCCTTGTGGAACAGCCGACGAGTATCCTTACTCTGTATACTAATCTAGTAATAAAACCATATTGGGGTAAATTGAGCATTAAGTATTTTTGAAAATTTTAATACAGGGAGGCTTTGTTATCGATATAGAAAGCAACCAAAACAGTTTTTTGGATTTAATGTCTCTCTGTCTGTCTGAGCTTCATGCAAAAACCACTTACACAGATTTAAATGAAACATGGCATAGCCATGGCTTAAACCCGAGAATGGTTATAGGATATGTTTTATCCCGGGAAATGGCTTAGTTACCACATAGTACAGTAGATAATAGGTTAAAATTAGTATGACAACTCCGAAACCAATGGTTTGTGGCCCATAAGCCACATATAACTCCTTACATATAAGGAGAATGATTATAGGATACTTTTTATCCCAGAAAACTGTTTTGTTCCCGAGGCATAATAGGTTAAAGTTAGTATGACAACTCTGAAAACAATGGACCAATTTAGATGAAATTTAGCATGATCGTGGCTTGTGTAGGGACAATGGTTATAGGATACTTTTTATCTCAGAAAACTACTTTGTTCCCATGGGATAAAAGTTTAAATTTGTATTCTTCTTCCGAAGCCGAATCGAGGGCAATGGCGATGGGCAATTGTTTGTTAGCAATACTAGTAATAGATATTAAGTTAAATATTACAAAAGATTATTTAATCGTTAGCTTCTTACATAAATAGCTGCAATGACCACAATGGAATTGTTTGTATTGTACCACAAAAATAAAACAAGTTCACAGAAATAAAACAAGTCTAAAGAGACTGGCCGCAGCGTTCATCTCTTCTAATTACAGATCTTATCCGTTACAATGCGATGCGTTACACCAGCGCTTCTCAAACTTATAGCCAGTTATTTATTCCAAAAAAAATCCTAAGCGCATACATAATTTTTTACACTTTTACTCCTAGAAAAATTGGTTATCTTAACACATAGGCTAGCGCCACCTATTATCTAATCTGAGGAACAAAAATAATATTGTGATATGTGGCGCCCTCTTACAATGTTACCAAGCAATCCGTGGCAAATCAGGCGAGAACTAAATAATCTGGTCCCAGAGTACAAATGTTGTTCTTCATATAGATTATTCATCATTATAGATCATTAGATACAAGAATGCTTTATTTTTTTTTTCACTTTATAACAATTTTATAATCATTTAATATGTTTATTTATTACCTATTTGTTTAATGTAGCGAATAAATACAATATAGGCATGTATATATATAACAAAAAAAATCATTTTAACCTGGCGGATTTTCTGCTTATTTAAAAAACATTTTTCGATTTTATATCTCGCCTAGTTTCACATCGTACCCACCGTTTGAGAACCGCTGCCCTCCATTATTACGTACGGTTAAGTGATATTAGGAAGTAACGGAAGTAACGCTAATTTCTAGTGTACTTATATCATCTGCTGGTAACTTCCGGTAACTCGTGAAAATATGAATCATTGTAGATGCCACCCCAAAAGCTAATTTTAATGTATACAAGGCAGCAGGAATGCTCACAACGGGTCACTTGATTCTTATGCCCATGGAATATAGCATAACTAGGTGTATTATCATTACGCTGTCAGACAAGAAAGAAACCATGAACCCACTTCTTCAAGGATCCCATGTCATAGCTCCGAAGAAACATCGGGATAAAATGGAGTTCGTATCAATAATTAGGACGTAGGAAATGACTTGAGAATGAAAATCTAGACGAACGCCAGGTGTCCAGGTGGTAATGGTAGAACCTAGTTTTGCAGCGGGATGAGCGGTGACGAGAATAGACCGCAGGAGAATAGAGTTATTCGTCTATATAAATGAACACTCTTTTATAGAGAAATAATCATATCTCTCTCTCTCTCTGGTCGGTCTCTCATGCCTGAGAATCGTGGTCAGCATCAGAACTGCATTTGACACGGATAATCGCCACCACCGGTTTCTGTCCAGGGCGTCTCTGACAACCGTGTAAAATCACGATGCGTTTTTAACTTAGCCAGTCCATCTTGTTGGTGAACGACCAACGGTCCTTTGCCCTCAGTGTTCCCAACTACAATTAATATTAAAGATTAATAAATCTAATCTTATTCATTGATATCAAAATATTGTTATGTAGTAGTTCAACTACAGGCGGAGTACTTATAATACTTTGAGATTAACAACTTCCATTTAGTATGTTAAACTTATGGTTTATTCCACAAAATTTATACAAAAAATATCCATATATTAAGAAAAAATATATCAAAAGAAAAATATCAAAAATCATCAATATTATTCCAAAAGCACGCGCCGCAAGTGAAAGTGTCATGATAGAAATAATATTCGTATTAAACGACAAATATCTATAGTGAAATTGTAAATAAATAGTTGAAATCTCGATTATATAAAAAGTAAGTTGAATCGGAAAGCGTTGTAAGTAGGACGGCTATCTTTAGAGCACCGGGCGAGACACACTGGCCAGTGCAGTAAACATTATAATTATAATAAACGCTTACACATTCATACTCCAGGTAACGTAGCTGGGCGTGGGCAAAGTGGGCCACTTTGCCCACGGACTTGCTATTAAAGACCTCACGACGGTTTTTTATAGGCGATTCCTGTAGACTTTACCATATAGCTTTAACATAAAAAAATTGATGAATAATATACCTTTACATTGAAATAAAAATATATTTAAATTTCATGAATCAATCGTAAAATTAATAATATATTATTTATAAGTAAAACCAATTTTCAATTTGTCTTTATCAGGCGATTGACATCTGAGAAGTGTTACAAGATGGCGTCCAAGTTATCAAAAACTGAAGAGGCAAATGTAGGGAGGTGACATAATTATGTACATATGTTCATAATAACATTGCAGGAAACACTTTAATGCGTCAACTCAAAATCAAAAGGTCCTTAATATCGTATAGATTACATTTCCCAACCTCTAACCTTCTGGTTTGAAAGCTCGTTCAATACGTAACACACTTAACAATATGAACCGTTTTGCGCAACCTGACCAGCAACTGTCCGTACGCGGAAATTATCTGTATTGACCAGTAGTGAACTGATTTATGTAAGTACCAAATTAACGAACAAGTTTGATTCACATGACGTATCTTAAGACTGTAGACTCGATTCATCGTGGACTGTGTGCATTATGCTATGTAACGGATACTGTAGATATGTTTTTCGCTGATATTTCGACCCATTTGCATGGATCATGGTCCCGGCTGTTATAGTTGACTCTCTATTACAGTTGTCCTCCCTATTAAAGTAGTATGCAACTGGGTATAATATCGGCGCGATAAACAAATTAAAATGGGCTTCAAATTATCACAAACTTGTGATCCAATAGTTTATGTGAACCCAAAATCGTCATAAGTGTTACCTAAACAAGATTTGGTCAGTGTAGTATGCAAAGTAACGCACCTTGACGACCTCGACGTAAACTGTTCAGAATGAATTAGTGTCAAGTGTCATCTGTCACAAGTTAGTGATAGCATAATGACGTTTCATTTCACTGCAACCCTTTACTGCCTCACTGGTAGGCTATGTACTCTCACAATGTGAGGAACGTATTCTAGGCCACCTTAATACGATGTAAAACTAATTAAAAGCTGATACCTGCAAATTCCTCGACGGCATTCGTGTTAGATATTTAAATAATTATGAATGTATAATAAAATGTGTTTTGAGTTAGCACACATTTTAATCGCTACCAGTATCGCCCCATTGATTTTTAATTAATTTTTTCTGTCTTAAAGAATCGCATTAGCGAAAGCGTGTTAAACCTATATACTGTTAATAATCACGATAAAAAATTTAACAGGCGGGTCGTTTATTCACTTATCTTATTTTTTTAACTTTGCACCTAATAGAATCTAAGGGCGTTTCCTCCAAGCATTTACATGCTCATGATTAGACAACAATACTGTACGGTGCAACCGTCCATCTGCTGGGGTCAGCACTTACACGTCACGCGCGACACAAATCAATTAATTATTATTTTTATATTTTTTACTTCGTTCGCAATTAGCCAGCAAAGGTCGCGCGTGCTCGCTCACTATAATTTCACGTCATTCATTACCGAAACTATTTAGATTATGTTTCGATTATAAATTAGATTATAAATTATTTTTCATAATTAATACAGTCAGGTCTCCAATTAATCGTATCATTTACTTTCCTACTAATATATATATCACTATCAAGAACTCGTACAAATACTATACAATAGTCCAGGAATCCCAGTTATTTTAGACATTTCTGTCTAAAACAACTCTGTCGGTAGCAGAGGAGAGGTGACGTTCGGGTCCTGGCGCCGGTATTTGTATTTAGTCGACAAATGAAAGTCTGTTCCCACTTCGAAAGTGTACTTTGTGTGTTTGTGTTGTATAATGTTGATGTGACCCGGAACGCAGGGAATCTTGGTACGGGAGTTTGCGTGTGTATATCGACGTGTGAAAACAATAAGGTTGTAACCCCTTAAAGTGATTAATCATAGTTGCGCCCTTATTGTTTCACTGTCATATGTATGTCCGGAACGAAAAAAATAACGGCGTACCTCATTAAAGTACATTAAGTCCTTAAAGTAATAGGTACTACGACACGACACTACAGTAATTCTACGTCACGTTCCTAAAGTAATACTACGTCACGTTCCTAAAGTAATTCTACGTCACGTGACTAAAGCAATACTACATCACGTCACTAAAGTAATACTATGTCACGTCACTAGAGTAATTCTACGTCGTCACAAAAGTAATACTACGCCACGTCCCTAAAGTAATTCTACGCCACGTCCCTAAAGTAATTCTACGTCGCGTCCATAAAGTAATACTACGTCACGTCACTAAAGTAATACTAAGTTACGTCCCTAAAGTAACTCTACTCGTAATTGCGAGATGCCAACGCCTTGTTGACCTCTTTATCACCAGATCTTCGAATATTATCAGTCAACTCTGCGACATATTTATCTAATCTAATAGAAAATTGATTTTGATCTGTTAATTTAATATGCAAGCGTGTTTTAGTTATGTTCCGAAGAGTTTCCTAGCTCGTGACAAAGCTGAGGACCGGAACGAAAGTGATGAAAGTTGGTAAGGAATCCGCTCAGCCCCGCACGCGCAGTCTGCTGCCTTTTAATGAACTAACCGTAAGATTTATGGCTCAATCAAAATTATACACTACTAGTTTCCGGTCACGGCTTTGCCCGCGTTTCGTTGAGAAAATGTTGCCTTTGTGTCATTCTAGACTACTTTACTTTGCCAAATTTCATTCACATCCGTTCAAAGGGTTATATGTGACGGAATAACAAACATCCATCCATACATCTCTCCATCCATCCATCCTCACTAACCTTCGACATTGTAATAATACTTGAGCATTCATAGCCTCGGAGGTGGCAAAAAAATCTTAAACGTTTCTCGGCTTTGGATGATACGTTATGCTGTCGGTTCTAGTTGTTCTCAAATAGCAGTCGTTAAGCCATGTCGAAGGTCATGTGGCATAAAAACTTCTAGCATTTTGCCACTAAGCCCTACACCAATTCTCAATTAGAGTATTCTCTAGCCCAGTGTTTCCCAACCTGTTTTGTACCACCTTTGTCATTTTTGAAATTCATATGTCCTCTACACATCATTTTTAACATTATTGAAAATATTTGTTTACATAAGAAACAATGATAGGTTTTAGGAAGAAATCACTATGAAATTGTTATTAAAACACAGTAAGTAAAACTTTTAATTTTTTAAGTTTGGCACGGATTAAAATGGTCCGGAGCGGGACGGTTAAAAACGTGTCGAGTCAATTTTTGAATTGCCCCCCTTAACTATCAAATAGCCCCCCTGTGGGGCTTGGGCCCACGTTGGGAGACGCCGTCTAGCCAGTAACGAGAGAGGCCCGTGCTCATTAGTGGCCTACAATGTGTTGAAACCTATTCTTACCACCGATAAGATTTTATCGCTAATTAAATCGATAGTCGATAGTCGCCATCGAATGATTAGTCGATACTCGCTATCGAACGATTCGGAGTAGTTTTGGAGAGTTGATATTTTTATGTGACAAACCAGTAAATGAAAATGTCACAGTTTTGTTTTAAAACCGTCACATTAAATATTTGCACACTAATAAATTGGACCGTAAAAACTTTAATGGTATTTTTGAGCACAAAAATTGTTTACAAGATTTGTACGGATGAGAAAAATGGACTTTACCTACTAACATTGTATCTCAGTTACCTAGGGCAAATTAACTTTAATTAAATATCCGGACCCCAGACTCCCGTAGTTAATATGTTTAAGTTTTTCAGCCGCTTCCGCCGCTGCGCCAGCCCTGACTTCGTTTTCATGGGTATGGAACGAAGCTAGTGTGTCTACACAACTAGCATTTCACCAGGGATCGGCCCATGCACCATGCCGCAATCGACATGCCATCGGGTCTCTTGCCATCATTGCGAAATATTCGGTTTGGATTTAGAACTGACGGAATATTTGCCGTGGCAAGAGCCCTTTCGATTAATAACATTCAATTACCTGCACTTTTTCTGCATGAAAGACCGTGGAGACCTGTGATATTATACTATAGAATAAGTCGGAACTCTTTGTTTGTACGCCTTACCGATTTAAGTTTATGAAGTATAGTTTATATCCAAATGAAAAATGCTGAAAAATAAATATTAGCTTTACAGCTGCGCCCGCCGAATGACTAGTGGCAACTGGCATATAGAGTACCACCAGAAACTCTGCGGACGTTTGTAACAAACCAAATAAAGCATCTACTAGTGCACCACAGGGGCAAATATGCAAATCTTTACACCTAAACGAACTCCAGCGGATATTTGTAGGAGTTTCGGATCTAATAGTGTGCCAATCGGATACGATAGTAGTGTTTTCTATAACTTTTTCTCACAGATATACCTTCAATATTAGCTTCAGATTTTTATCACTTACGCATATAATATTAGAAAGGCAGTTACAACACCAAAGATATGTGTAATAAAATGTAAAATTAATAAATAATTGACACCTATTATGGGAGAACCTAAAAGCAATCTTCGATTATTTACATACTTATACAAGACTTAGTAATTAGATAGTATATTATGCGCGTAATACATTCTCTTAGATGAAACTATCAATTTACACCAATCTTTGAACCACCATCAGTAAAAGTAAGATAGGTAAATATTTTAGAAATGTATAATGCAATGTATACAATGACAAAATCCTTACTAATTTTATAAATTCGAAAGTCCATCTGTATGTTTGTTACATTGTCAAGCCTAAACCGCTGAACAGATTTTGATGAAAACTGATACAGAAATATTTCATATCGAGCCAAAAAAACGTTCAAGTCGGTGAAACAAAGAATGAAGTTTGATTTTCATCGTCGAATGTAATACCATAAAACTTTGTATTTATGCAAAAAAATTATAGTTTTTTAAATTTTGGCCTGTATAGGAAATGAAAAGGACGACGAAAATCACGCGTAGGAAGAATGTAGTCTTTTTAATTGGGAAGAATTATGTTTTTCGCGATTACATGTAACTACGTTTTTTGTCAAATAAAAAATGTGTAAAAATATTAAAAACGTGATTATATTGTGAAATTATTGTATTGTTATCGGATGTGGTCACTTGTACAAATTTTCAAGCAATTGAGGCCGAATCAAATGGATTCCATTTAAGTTGTAAGGAGGGAATCTTACACACACATTCTTATTCTTACAAACTTACACATGGAACAAGTGAGGTTAATAAAAGCGATTTAAAAAAGAGATCTAATTTAACAGGTATTTATATATATATAAATTTACTTAAATAAAAAAAAATTACAAACAATTCTTTGTTTCCTTTTCGTTTAAAAATCAAACACTACATTATATCCTACTAATATTATAAATGTGAAAATTATTGAAGATGGATGTAGGTTTATTACTCCTTCAAAGAAAAACTACTGAACCGATCTAGATGAAACATTACACAGAGATAGATTACAGTATGACATAACACATAGGGTTTTTATCAACATACCTACCTCACGGAAGAAATCGGATTTCCTTATATTGAAAATATACATGAAAATCTCACATCTTGCAAACTGGTGTATGCTTCCCCAACTGCCGTATTAACCGTACGTTCAGTACTCAGGTTTTCGTAAGATCAATTCGGAGTTTACTAGTTCTTTATTTACCTAATTAAAAACACTAAGCAAGTTATGAGACAAGGTCGTGGCTTACTTTCATACATGTATACTTTCTTTTACTCGATGGACCCTTCACAAATTCAAAACAGCAACCTTGTGAAATGTTCACTCTTGCACAATTTTCACGTACGCACTATTTCGATAACTGTCGCTTGTAAATGGTAGAATTAGAGAGAAATCGTTGTTCCTTTTTACTCCCACGCAAATAAAGGGTGTTTATAGCTGTGTTATGTTGAAGGTTTATAAAGTTCATTGTTATTCGTTTTATAGTTGATGCAAGAACTTTGTTCAATTTTGTCTTTCGTTAAGAGAACTTTTGGTTCATACGACGAAATAAATGCATTTCATAATGTGGCCATAATGTGTGGTATGTGTGCAAACGTACATTACTATTTTATTTATTACAACTAAAAGTTAACGAAATTCAGGTCCTTACATTTTGTTGCAGTTACAAAGCGACTTAAGTACGTAAAAGCGTGTTGAAAAATTGAAGCCATTACAAAAATATTACAATATTATAAGCCAGGAGATGACCACACTAGTCACGGCGCATCACCGCGACGGATCAGTTGTGAAATAAATAATAATATGTAGCAATGTAACGCTGCGGTTGTGTAAATCATGACATCTTACTTTTACAATTTACAATCTTCTTTTTACAATACAATTGTAACATGTAAAACGTATTGTAATAAATTAATTTTATTAAGCAATACTAATGAATGTTTAATTCAAATCAATATTAATGGTGGTTTTTTGATGACAGGTGACAGTTTGACAGGGGTTGTGTTAATGTTGTAGTAAAATATTTTATACTAGAAGTTGCTCTCGCTTCACTTCGAAGACCCAGTGACGGGACAAAGGTAGTTATTTTGACACAACTGTAATATTTAAACATATGATATCCAGGACTTATTTATACATATTGATGTCCTCTATAAAACTGTAGTACATCACTTTGCTCTATTGTCAACAGTTTCCGCAGCGCACGCGATATAAGGATTTTTACACCTACTATATAACTATCGAACGTTATCGAAGTTTTCATACGGATCCTTAAGGTTTTTGAAAATATTTT
The DNA here is from genome assembly GCA_018249125.1 of Asbolis capucinus. NCBI lineage: Eukaryota > Metazoa > Arthropoda > Insecta > Lepidoptera > Hesperiidae > Asbolis > Asbolis capucinus. Next base: position 4,871 of record DWJZ01005257.1, on the reverse strand, counting down.
ATAGGCTATGTTCAACAGGGATAATGTAGGATTCTAATGGTGAAAGAATTTTTCAAATCAGCAGTAGTTTTGGAGTATATTTTCCTCAAACATTCAATCAAATCTTTCCTCTTTATAACATTAGTATAGATGTTTTATCTGTTAAACTAAGCCTAATAGATACTGCTATGGAACTTACTTAGTTTTCTTTTTGAACCTAATGCTGCTAAAGTAAGTTATACTTCGGCCATAATTCAGATACTATACAGACTTGTCAAGTTAGTGCCCTGGGTTCAAATACTAATTTTCAAAATTAAATACGTATCAGATTTGATTGTCACTTGTTAAGATGAAAGAAAACAATGTGAGGAAACTTGCACTCCTCAGAGATCTCCATAAACCCAAAGTTATGTGCAGTCCATCAATCCGCACTTAGCCAGCGTGGCCTATAGCCTGTACACCTCACACTGTTAGTGGAGAGCCGAGTCCAGGAATGGAAGAATTATAGTTTGCGATAATGAAGATGTCACTAATTATTTTCGAATCGTGGCCGAGGTAAAGGTAGTCCAGACATTCAATATATATAATTCTATAACATAAGTTTCACTTGAAGTAATTAATACTATGACGGCATTTGCATTACGCGCCCACTGAGCCGATTTTGATGGACACTGACGTATACTAAAACTTGAGACAGAGAATAGGGTACTTTTTTGTGGCTCTGCAAGTTTATACAAGCAGAAGTTGTGGTTAGGCAGACAGCCGACACAAAAAATATCAACAGTAAATAAATAACAATAATTTGTTTTAGATAAATTAAAGAAATTAATTGTTTTGGAATGTGTGTATTAAAATAACAACTTTTTATAAACGGTACGTGGTACATATAACAAAATATTTTTTTTACAATTTTAGTCTGTTTGTTTCGGATAATGTCTGGAACGGCTGAGCCGATTTAGACGGGACTTTCACTTGCAGATCGCTGATGTAATAAGGAGTAACTTAGGCTACTTTTATTTTAGAATACATTTAAATAATGTAATATCAATATAAGTTATCGTAAAATCCTGGAAATGAACAACATCTTTTTTATTTAAATCAACACGGAGGAAGCTGAATGCGGAAACTAGTTGTTCCTATAATCCTTCCCAGAAGACCTACAACCAACCAACTGATTTCTGTCGCCTCTTACGACACCCAGCCAGCATGGGATTGGGGTTAGGTTTAAACATTATTTATAACCCATTGTCGCTTAAAATGAGGAACTAAAATAAATAATTTAATACAGTTAAAAAATATCACCAATTAAGGCGACAAACACAATTAAATGTACAAATGTGTATTGTTTGCCAGACGTACACATTTGTGTGTGTGTGTGCGTGTGTGTGTGTGTGTGTGTGCGTATGTGTGTGTGTGTATGTGTGTGCGTATGTTATACTATACCACCCAAACTCTCGTCAACTCTGACAGTAACCTGCCAAGCAAGTTTACTAAGTATTTTGTTAATTCGTGCTCTCGTGCTCTGGCCTTAGGCTCAGTAAAATGACCTTATTAATATTATACATTAGATTGTCTTAAGTTACAACACAGTTATATATAATACTACTACTAACACGACAACAATGATTTCTGTTGTCTCGAGTTTATATAACCTATGTTAATAGTGAAAGGTTTGAAACATGACGCACCTCAGAGTTAAATTCGCAGGATATTTATTATATGTACTCTTATGGATGTTATACGTATATATGTTATATGTTTGTATGTCATATATTTGTATGTTATATGTATGTATGTTATATGTATATATGAAAAAAATTGTGTTTTTTCATAAACATTGCATTTTTTTAATAGAGTATTCGCATTGCCTACGAGGACTCGCATATAGTGCGAACTGTTTTTAATAAAACATTAGTCCAACCAGCCTTATGTTGCGATTAATGATATTCGACAATTTAATATCGAAAAAATTACGATTCTATATTTTGACGTCAACCGTCTCTCATACTCGTTGTATTTTTTTGAAGTTATTGTTATTATTATTTTAAACTTAATTTCCAATTACTATTTTAAATTAATAACGATTCCGGATATAAGGAAAACTTTGAAATATAATTCTAAACTCATACAATTGGCCTATTTCCACATTTCATATAGTAAGGTACACTCATGAATACCTCAGAGAACGACGTATAACTTCCTATTTTAAAAATATATTGTCTCTTAAAAATCATGTCACGATTGACGTATTTATACCGAATTTCGAAAAAATAAAAGTTTTAAAACGTAATTTATTTGGTTACCATGTAAAAAGGGCATTTAATAATTCACCTAAACAGTGGTATAGGTTATAAATGAGTCGTGTCGTGGGCTGAGCCGTATTGTATGCAACATTTGGCTTACAATCGCCCGCTAATTAATTTAAGCTTGGACGTGAATGTGAGTAAAGATATATTATGTTTTGTAATGTATTTTAGTTTTCAATTAGTATTAGTTAACGCGCCATACAAAGTTTAGGGCTGCCAACATTCATCTGTCGTTTAGTATTGCCATAACTCAACTTTTTAATAGCCACATGACTGAGGAAACCTAGAACATTGGAGGAGTATGCTAGCCTTGCATTTCTCCTCAAATGCGGGCTGACGGAGAGGTTACCTGCCAAACCAAGTACAGGAAATTCAATGCCGCCCAAAGCCGTCGACAAGGCTTAACGATTGCGATCTGACGATAATAACTCGAACTGAAATTTTGCCACTACCGGTTTTCTCTCCAACCGACCTCGCGCGCTGAAGTCGGTTGATCATTTAAAATAGATGCAAGACGTTTACAGTATATGAGTGTTTCGACCATCATCGTCATTGCTACCCACATCTGACCCATTATAAGGGATCTCGGCCTTGGTTCCACCACGCTGGCCACGCGGAATGGTGGACGTTGAGAGCTTTAAGTGGAACTCTCAGGAATGTTTTCCTTCGCCGTAGCAAACGAGTAAGCAGCATTAAAAAAATTCGATTAGTGTTTTATTTAATAAAGTTTGTATATTAGTATGTTAGTATATTTGTTTGTTACGGGTCAAAACTTGCAAGCTTAATAAGACCCACTTCCTCTTACACTACGGAGCGGAAATTTTGCATAAAGTTTTCATCCTAATATCAATGCATTTTTATGTTAAGCATGACCTGATACTACGTTCAGGATTGGCTCCAGGCAAGGGAACTCCTCAACGGTTAACAATACAATTACGAAATTTTGTTAATTCTTTGTATTAGTTATCTATAGTATGTAAAATATTTTTAATAATCGTTGTTTTAATTGGGTTCTGTGGCTTAGATAGAATCCTACACCATAATTAAGAATTACGGTTATTCAATTAAGTTAAAGCCGATTTAGTGGCTAAGAAATCGACATCAGTTTATAATATTTTTCCCTTTAAGCTAGCTAAATATTTATAAATTCTTATAAATCTATATACTACTAGCTTCCGTCCGCGACTTTGTCCGCGTGGATTGAAAAACGGTTCAATTTGACAGTAAAATCCCCACTTACAATACAAACAATGTGATAAATGAAGAACCACTCTATCGATTTTGTATAAACTTCACATAAACCATCTACTAACTAGTCCGAACAATGCCTAAACATTTGACTTGGATAGGTGAGCCCGTTCTTGAGTAAAATTACAACGAAAAGTGGCATTGATTTTTATATACGAGTATATATATATATATATATATATATATATATATAGATTACTTCAATAAATGATACAGAATTGGGATGTGTTGCCTTATACTTACAGTACAGTATTACGAATTTATTAAGTATATGTCTGTTTTCAATTAGTTTATGTAAGCAGGATTCCAGGAAACAAATTGCCGACGACTGATCATATCTATGCAAAATTATTATAGAACGTGTGTGGCCTGTATTGCCTTTCGTATGTGTTACATCACGGTGAATGTTCACTTGTATTCTGCCCTGGGCCGTTTACGAGTAAACACACTGAATTAATTACATAAACACACTCACTCACTCCCAAAATAATTATAAATGCCATTATATTTTAAAATTTTGTGAAGTATGGGTGCAATAATTATTGTCGTCATCTCATCTCTGTACACACAAAGTAATATGAATTTCAAAATTAATGAAAAAAAAATTAATTTATGAATTAATGCGTTTGTTCCTTTGCCTAATTCAATACAGTATAAAAATGTTGTTCTATTCTCGGTGGAAATTTGATCTGGAATTGTTCCCAATACAAAAAACAGAATCGTCATATTTGTATGGGGAAAATTCCTGAGAGATTTCGCACTGAGTACAGAAAAGATTTTTTTATAAACTTGAAGATTTTGTATGGCATAAAATCCTGGTCGAATTTGCACCGATTGTGGTCAAAGCTATGCATTTTTAATTTAGTTCACTCTATCCTACTATGTAACCCAAACTGATCATTTTATTTTTTACACAAAACGGGATATTTGTATTTATTAGAAAAGATGTCCGCTTTCCGATTTACCTATACTTCAGTCTCGTCTATCGTGCCCCGTTATTATTAGTTTTACTCACGATTTCCGTTGAAACAACTGGGAAATTGGGACAAAATACGGGAAAACGGGACAAAATACGGGAAAACGGGACAATTTTTACGTCTCGGACCTTTTTTCTCGGAAAACGGGAACCCGAAAATATGATCACCTTATACATAAATATAAAATTATAAATAAATAAATATCTTTGCATAACTCACACAACAATCGGACCCCAAACTAAACGTTAGATTGTACTATGGTCAGACAAATGATAAACATACATATATATTCTTAAATATATCCATATATAGATTTACACCCAGACACAGAACAAACAATCCTGCTCATCACAGATAAGTT
>DWJZ01005256.1:0-14277 GCA_018249125.1 Asbolis capucinus | reverse complement strand
GAGTTATGTGCGTTTTAAGCATTTAAATATCACTCGCTATAACGGTGAAGGAAAACATTGTGAGGAAACCTGCATGCCGGGGAGTTTGCAAGACTCAAAGGTATGTGAAGTCTGTTAATCCACACTTGGCCAGCGTGGTGAACTACGGCCTTACCCTTCTCATTCAGAGAAGCGACCTGTGCTCAATAGTGGGCCGTGATGGGTTGAGATGAAAAAAAAACCAGCAGTGGTAGACTAAAGGTTATAACGTGGATCTGTCAAACAGCAGGATCTAGGTTCAAATCCTGCGAGCACCTCTAATTTTTCTTTTGCATAACAGAACTATTATCAGTTGGCTTTGCGAAGGAGACCAGTGGAATAAATAATGAGGAAACGTGTACTCCTGAGAGAGCCTCATAAAGTTCTCGAAGGTGTGTGAAGTCCAGCAATTCGCACTTGGCCAGTGGACTATGGCCTGTAACCCTCACATTGGGAGAAGAGACCCGAGCCCAGCAGTAGGACATTTATGAATGGCAATAATGGTTATACTCACCACAATAATCATTTAAATTTGAAAACCAAAATGCAATGCTCCTTAAATTTTGAAAAGTGCTTCATAAGTAGCAAGGAGTAGATATTTGTTAGTCGATTATCCAAAAGATTGTATCGAACGGGGTTCTAGCCACCCTTCAAATAAAATACACCGTGAAACGTTTTTACGTGTTCTGGTTTCAAAAGTGGAGTCAGAGTGGAACTGGTATTCTCACTCCGGTCCTTGGTGTATAAATGTATTTTTTACACTCTTTATATACAAAATATTCTAGATTTAGTACGAAAGTACCAATAATTGTATGGCAGAAAATTCCAGATCCATTTTGTAGCGAAGTATGGAAAAGTTTACAAGTATCACTACGTTTTACGTTGCCTTACCATAAATGCTAAAATAAAATGTATGGTAAGTGGTATTATAAAATTAGTTTACTATACAGTTACGTTAAAAATTTGCTTATAATAATTAAATAATATCAAATGCAATCGCTACTCTGATTCAAAATATACATACAGAAGTGCATAGAAAAACCTCATACTCGTAGGTCCTGGTAAACAAAAAGAAAACAGAACCAAAATTGTAATTCGCGAAATAATACCATAAGTACTATACATAGTATCAGCAAACTCACCAGGTCTATGAACGGTAATATGGTAAGAAATCATTTTATAAAACAATCTTAGCCTACAGCAAGGGTTCGATTAGCTTGCCTTAGGTTATTACAGTGCTACACTACCTGAATATTATTCAGATTATTAGAATTAAATTAACGCGATTTAAAATTTTTGCATCGGATATTTACTGCAGGAGGCCTCCGACAAGGCTTAACGACTAATATCTGACTATGAACCGAGACAGGCTGCTTTAGGTGTCCTTCGAAGCACTAAAGCGATTTTTTTTTGCCTTTAGCCATCGTCCATGTTTGCCTACTACCAAAGTTTGCGAGGATGCATAAATGGACGGATGTTCGTTACTCCTTCACGCAAAAACGACTGAACGGATTTAAATGAAGTTTGGCAGAAAGATAGATTATAATCTGGAATAACACAGGCTATTTTTATCAACGTACTTTACGGTCGAAGCTGCAGGCGGAACCTAGTTTTTAAAAGACAAAATAAGTACCGTAGCACATGAACATATGTACATACATTTTTTGCGTTTATATAACACCTTCATTTATACTAGTATTCTTTCGTATAAAGATTTGACGGGATTCAAGTAACATTTACATTTTACTCGAGACATAGCTGTAGCTAAGATATGAAGTGTTTGTCTAGAAATCCCTTCAAATCCCGGAGGAATGTTCGAGTAATGCTCCATCACAATAGAACGATCGCTTCTGCCGGCAGTCACCTTTCAATGGAGCTGCTGGAGTGCCGATAAAGGTCACTTAAAATTTGATCGTAATATATCACTGGAATCCAATTATTATATTTCTCATATCAGACAGAATATACGCTTAACAAAAGCATAATCTGTTTGTATTATATGAGAGTTTGCTTAACAACAGGCTAATAAAAAAGATATATTGTTGGATGATAATTTCATGATGAATTAACAGCAATAGTACGAATAATAAAAAAGCACTTTTAATTTACGTTGCGTATAAATAAATTTGAAAAATTAACCGTTATATGGTCTGGAATCCTGTTACTAATTCGATGGATGATTCAATCCATTAATGGCCTATAAGCACAGGCTCTACGCATTACTGAGAAGGCTTAGGCATGCTCCACCACGCTGTTCCAGTGGGGATTGGTTGGCCATCCAAAACGGAAGCACTCAAGAAATTCTTGCCTCTAGTGGTCATCCATCCACTTTCCGACCACGCCAGCTGTTGCTGATCTTGACCAACCATTTATGATCGATGGAAACATACCTACGTATTAATTTCTATATACCATGAAAGCATTGAACATTTGTCACCTAACCGGCTAAATATGGGAGTGTAATTTCGAGCCACCTTTTTTTATTTAGAATTTTTATAGAAATCGACAATCTTCATATAATGTACTTTGAAGCATATTTATAAGTTGTAATAAAGTGTCCAATACTAAGTTAACTTGACATCAGGGGGTTCCTTTAAACCCATTCTGCGTCAAATAGCCCAGACGATGGAGCTATTGAATCCCCAGCGAGCAGAATGCCTATTGCCGCTTATCGAGCGCGCCCGCCGCCGCGCCGCCGGATGAAGACGGACGGTATACTCTCCTGCATTGTTGCAATAGGAACACTTACATCACTGTAGACGATAGGGAGTTACGGAGTCTTAAAAAGTCATATTTTGTTAATTCTCTAACTTAATATACGTGAAAGTTAAGGTAAGAGCATGACGAGCATTATCAGGATGAGATATACATATCTTATATCAGTTTTTCGGAGTGTCTTGTAAATACCTACGCTACCAACGCGCGTTGAACGTAATGCCAAACTCTGAATGTGTACCAAAAAGTCAAAAATATTTTACTAGCGAACTTAAGCAATGAAAGGCACCAGTCATTTCGGAGGTACGGATTCGGATGAGGTACAGATTCGGATCCCACCGCTGCCACCGTGTGTTACTACATACATACACATACATATGTATCTACAATAGTAATAAGGACGATCGAAGGACAGGCTTTATATTGAAATTTCTACATATTACATGTGCGCTCTGTACATATCACAACAAAAAATATACGCTATATACATATAAATGACTACCAGTCTCGAAAAATAAAAGTAAATTTTCTATGATTATTAACAAATGAGATACCGTGATACCGTCCATATGTCGTCGCAGTTGACAATCGTTTTGACAGCTCGCCTCGTCCTGGCGCGCCACAGGGGACCATATCGTTCTGACATTTTATTATTTTTATGCTAATTCCTACAGTCGAACCGCCCTATAAAATGTAATTTGGCAGCTCTTCATTTCTAAACAGAACTAGAGAATTTTGTAGCTCTACATATTGCGTTACATGTTTTAAATGATCGAAGTTAATTTGACATTACAGCTTAAAAATTATGTAGTTGTATGTAAAAAAGAAAATTGACGACTCACTGACTCGTTGGTGAGTGAATATAATTGACAAGCATGAGTCCCAGGTTCGATCCTCAGCCAAGGCAAACATTTACTTGACAGATAAATTATTGCGTTTGCAATGTCTCACCAGAGATATAAAAAATCCTAGTACGAGTGTATAATCGTTAGTTTATTATGCCTCCTGTGAATCCTATCACTGTTATGAATATGACCATTGTTGCTTATAACGAACTATAAATTTTTAAGAAATTAAATCACGAAACAAGAATAAAGAAGCTGTTTAAAGCAGTCACTAGCATTTTTATCACAACAAATGACTTCCATAGCAAGTTGCCAGTAGAGTGTAACTTTATGCGACGTTGAACACGGACGAATAATTTTAATAGCTCGCTGACAGATTATTTCAGAAAATTAAATTTAGTCTCGTTGGACACAGACCATAAAGTTGGTGCTTACAAATCTCTTTGTTATGACATCGTAACTAGATTATGTCTGTTTCGCCGTGAAGACGCCATGACGTCATATCGCATGTTTTATTATTTGCCGCTATAAACGCACCGTCCTCCAAATTATAGAGAACATTTTAATAGTATCGAATACGCATCGTGACGTTTTATTAGCAATAAATGTAACTGTGAGAGTTTATGGAGTAAATTAGTTCTCGTTTTATAGCCCGATACAATAATTTAAGTATAAACAGTAATACAGATATATGACGAATGTGTGTGTGTATTTAAATTGTATGTTATAGTCGTATTTCATGTAAAAGCGACTTATATAACTTATATATCGATCTTGTTTACGTGACTCGTTACAAAATTATTTTGTAAGTTATAGTTTGTGTATAACGTGATTGGAATTTATTTTCAGTAATTTCAGTTGGACCTGCAATTATTGTCAGATATTATAATTAAATATTTTATTTGTGTTACTAATAATACATATATAGTCACTATAAAATTATATAATGGATCGACAACTTTAACGCACTCTCAATAATACCCTTATATAACTCCAAGTCAACATTTTTACAAACTGTCATTTAAAAAAAACACAATTTTTTTTTCTATTAATTAGCGATGAAAGAAAAACAAGACAATAATGACTATACGAAATAATAGGTACATTAAAAAAAATTGCTGTAATGTGGGAATCTAGAGTCTTAAAACGCAATTTCCCAAAAATCTATTTTTTTTTGTGCCCTTACATAACTAAGGGTGTATGACCACGAACACAATATATCACAATTTAAATCCAACTGAAGATAGTATAAAACGTGTAACATAACTGACAATAAAACGATCCAATATCCACGTACGCGTACTTGTCACAGTTATCAGAAGCAGTTGCTCGCTGTCACCGGCAGGTTCACGTGTTCACGTGGCCCAGCAACACGTCACGCGGCCTCATACAAGGTTTCTGTTTGCTCATAACTTCGGCCTATCGTCCAACGTGCCCTGAAGTCCTTCAAAGCCACAAACTTAGCCAATTCATACCCTCACGTGGTTTCCGAGGGGAAATTATTGGCGCAACGTTACCGCTGCTGTTTTGTTCTAAAGTTTCGGAAATTTTCCTTAATTGAAATATTGAAGTTTGTTTTTTTTCGGTTTAATTTACTTTGTAACGGTTGTGAAAGGTTTTCGTTAAAGGAGTAGAAGTTGGTGGAAATTAATGAACAAAATAATTTATTTGCAACTCGCAAACAATTTTTAGTCGCACTGATTACGACAGCAGGAAATTATTTACTAGGAATAAATAAGCTTGAGTTTTAACTTTGATTTTATGTACATAGTACTTTGTTAAGTAACACATACGTTTTTTTTTGATTAGCAGTTTTATTTGTGAACAAATAAGAAGTGAATGGAATTAACAGTTATTAAAATGCTTTTAAATCTATTACTTACTTTATATTGAATCAAGTACTTCGCTATTTTGAAAATAACACATCCAACACATAGCTTTTAATTTTTTTTTTTATTTAATTTAATTTTTTTTTTTATTTAATTTTTTTTTTTTTTTTATTTAATTTAATTTTTTTTTGTCGCCGAGCGACCACATCGTCCACTATGATCCACAAAATAACAAAAATAATATCATCTAACTGTATATATATTCATCGTCATTGCAAACCCATACATGTCCCACTACTGGGCTCGAGTCTCATTGTGAGGGATACAGGCCATAGGCTACCATGCTGGCCAAGCCAATACACCTTCGAGAACTTTATGAAGTCTCAGGAGCAGGTTTCCTATAATCCTAAAAGCTAAAACCATTTTATTAAAGGTTTTTGCCTTCACTTGACGGAGAGACAATACACAATATCTTGATCCAATATCTATGTATATTAATTCGGATACCTGGAGATGTTATTAACAGTTATTTACAATTAATTTGATCGTATTTCATTTGATCTTAATTTAAAACAGTTGAAACTAAAATTGGAACATTTCTGTCTTTACAACATCAACTGTGGTTGCTGCAAGGCTTCCACAACAGTCTTGGTGAAACTTCGATTCGGAATAAATGAAAACAAGCTATTAAAAATGTTTTGTAGGGTTTTCACCAACTTACATAAATGAGTTTTTTTCCACTAAAGTACTAATTATTTTTTTGAGACTTAGCTCTAAACTAAGTATTGATCATAGAACAAGTACAAACTACAAATAGATATAGTCATATCAGACACACAAAAAAATTACAACACATTCAGAAATTCATACTTTGACATCCTTAACCTTACCTATTGAAGTATTTTGTTATACTTTTATAAGTTATTGCTTTTCGTTTTAATACACTTCATGCATTTGTCACCAAGCAAATAGCATGATTTACTAGTAAAAGTTTGTAAAAGTACGAAAAAGTTAACAACTGATTAAAGGACAAAAAGTTTAATTCTCCTCGTTGTCACAGGTTGCTAGGCAACGATTTGTTATTAAACATTCCAGATCGAATTAACACCGAGTATATACCGTATTCGTAGTCCTGTTAATATGACAATAATAAATTTCGAGCGGTGCCATCAGACTTCCGACCTGAGTTCATTAAAATACTTGATTAAACATTTGTCCACACTTAACATACCGATGTACATATGTACATATCTATACACCGCATTTATTCCGATGCCAAAATATACCATTGGAAGTGGACAGCAATAACGCACTTTATGCATATTTCCCGTGTCCTCTGATGTTATTGAAATAATTATATACAACAGGGACACGACTATGTGGGTTAGTTTAAATTACACTGATAAGTATGTAATATTTATCTATAATAATTAGTATGGGTGTAAGCATTTTTATATGATTTTAGATTAGTGTTTTTGCAACAAGTACACACTAGAAAATTCGTACACTGTAAAGGACAAAATGCCGCGAAGAAGGCTCCAGAAGAGGAGCAGCCTAACCTAAGGAGTTCCTTCTCCCCTCCTCCGGAACTCCTTCTGCCCTCCATTTAACGCACCGTTTTTTACCGACATCCCTCCCAACCTTAACGAAAACAATGCGACCATTTTTATGTTATGTCACAATTATAATCGCGTTAAGTACCGAAAAGTAGGTATAAGTTCCTTTTTAGTACTAATATCGTATACATACCAAAAAAATAATAAAACGAATGTACCTAACACGTCGTTTGATCCTCTCCTCCCGTCCCTGTAACGATTTACATGACCCCACTCCCCCCAAATTACGTTACGTAATGTTGGAACGCCCTCAAAACCTCCCAACTTGCCAAATCCATGCAAGTTTTTGATTTTAATATTAAACAACAAACGTAAATATTGGCAAATGTAACCGCTGCACAATGTTTACTGGCGCCACGCAAACCGAACTTGTAAATACGTCCTCGTGTACGCCACAACACATGATGTTCACAATAAATTGATCATTAATTGTGGATTAGCGGGGGCTAGTCGAGCTATTTCTCTATTAAAACTGCACGCGGAACTGATGAGGACGCTCGGTACACGAGATCGCATAAATCCAATGTAATAAACAGTACAAAATGCACTGACCGTTAAATAGGGCCGAGTCAGTCAAATTGTCCACAATGCGATTATTCCATTACTGAAAAGCTGCGCCGCTACGGACCTCTCGTGGCACTATCACACGCATAAACGTTTACTATAGACCTCTACACGGCGTACCTCGTAGAGAGTTACGTATTATCTACATTAATAATATGTATATTATATGGATAATATTTATACTTTAATTGCTTTATATAAAGTAACCATAATACATGGAGCACATGAAACTATTTGAATTTCTAGTGTTTTTTAAAAGATTGCCTTCTTGGTAATAAAAATAAAAAATTGGCGGGAAATCATTTGTGACCTGTTTTTTATCACACATCAAATAAAAAATGATCCGATCGCACGATCGGCATCTTTGCATTTTTAAACTGCTTAAAATGCAAAGGATAGTATTTTGAAAAGCAATTAACATACTATTTAGGTTATATCATGTTGTTTTTTTAAGTTATGCAAATTTTTCAGTTTGACCTACGTATGTACACTCTAACTATCCTTTTTGGCGCGACCTCAGCCGCAAGTTTGCTGAAATAAATTTTGTTAAATATAAGCAGTTCCTTTGTACATAATATCTGGATAGTATATATGTTATATTTTTTTCTATGTAAAACATAAATAATAAATATCTTTCGACAACTCACACACGGCCATCTGATTCCAACTTAAGCGTTAGCTTGCATCATGGTGATCAGACAACTAATAAAGTCACAAATATATTTTTAAATACATATATATATACACCCAGATACACAAAACAAACATTCCTGCGCATTACAGAAAAGTTTGAGCTATGTGGGAATCTAACCTACGACTTTCGTTGTAGCAGTCAGGTTCACTAACCGGCCTGTCAAAAATACCCACTATGTGTACTTAAAAAACAAATAAGTAACATTATTTGACTAACGTTAGGACAGAGTTAATAAGCATGTGTTATTAATCTTGGAGATAATTAAGATGCCTTATCGTTAAATAATTGGAATGAAGAAGGGATTACGGAAATTACGTAATTTTAAAAAAAATCTAATTCTTGTTCAGTTTGCTGAAGAATGCTTGCTTCTTTAGCAATTTCATTTTTAAACAATACCTACCCTAAAATTACAGTATTATTTTTCTTACTTGAGAAAATTTTATTTCAACTGCAATGCTATTACCGTTTGTCTTTCTTTATGCAGATTTTAAAATAAAATTGTATTCATTGTTCATCACATACTGCTAGAGCAGAGCTGAGCTTATAGAGTTAGCATGGCAAAACCTTAATATCTAAGTAAACATCAAATGGCTTCAACCCGTTAATGAGCATGGGTCTCTTCTCTTAACAATTACCCCACCTGATGTCAACGATTGTTATCTAACGATAACAACCTGTACCGACGGCATTACATGCCATTCGAAGCAGGAAAGCGTTCAGGATTTTTTTGCCTCTATCGATAATCATCCTACCGACCACGCCTGCTGTTACGATGGAAATAAGCCTCCAAGCTATGAACGCTACATTATATACTCATTCTACATTTGCTACAGCCCTCAACGTACACAGAGTACTAACTCCCTACATAGAGTAGCTAACTCGCCCAGTAATGCACACTCTATTAATTATTCAGACAGCTAAAAGCGGACTTGTCCTAACGTAAGCTTTAATACTTAAACTAACATATCTGACCTGGCATTGGATACATTTTATATTATTCATCTATGTATATTGGAATTAAGATACTTACCAACTTTAATGTTAACGTAGGTTTACAGAGACTTATGTACAACTTATACATTATATATATTTTATACTAATGAGCACTTAGGGGGGCGCGATACACATTTTATTGTATATTTTTTGACGATATTTTTTTTCGAAAATGCTTAAATCCTAAACCCAAGTTTTCACCCTGCTATCCCCTCATATGTGGCAGAACGGGGTCTACAACTAGGTATATATGCATGTTTAAGGTGTATATATAGAATACGTATGTACATATGTAAGATTTCTATCAGTATGTGTTTTACATTATTTGAATTAAAAAAATCTTTTGTCCGCAGTCTGTCCCAAGTCCGTCGGCCATCGCAACTGGACCCCGCCGGAACGCGGGGAGTGCTGGCCCGTGCCCTCGACGTGTGGGCCCAGGCCTCCAGGCTGACCTTCACGGAGATCAATTCGGATGAAGCTGATATCGTCGTTTCTTTTGCCAAGTAAGTAAGGAATGGCCTTGTAGCCTAGTTGATGCCTGCGAAGTGAGGAACTTTGAACTCGATTACGTGAGTAATGTGACAGATGAACGATTGTTCAAGGGTCATGCGGATTATTTGTGTTGTTCATACCACTCGTAAATTCCATTGTAGAGGAGTATATAAGCGTTTATTTTATATTTATAACTCTATTCATACTTCAAAAAACTTAGAGAAAATAAACGTTTTTTTGTACTTTTTTAAATCCTTATTGAATTTACCGCAAATATATTTGACGTTTCTGGCTGAAATACTGAAAACCATTCGTACTTTCTGTGAAGAAGCTTCGTTATTATTAATGTCAATGGCTATCAATCCATTAGATAGCGTTTTTATATGAGAAGAAAGCAGACAAGCAGCCGGATCACCTGATGGTGAGTGATCACCGCGGCCCATGGTCATTAACAACACCAAACTACTACTAACGCGTTTCCTGCCAGCAAGAACGTTATAGATATAGGAATCAAAATGATATCAACTAACTACCATTCACCAACATGCATTACACTTCAGGACGCAGATAAATATTGCGTAGACTCCTTAAAAAACAGAAAAAAACACCGAATAGTTACAGATGGTGTAGTGAACATTTGTAACAAGCGAATTGTCTTTGATTCGATTCCTAATCGGGGCATTAAATAAATACAAACACTTTCTTAGTCATACTTTGACTGAAGTTAAATGTTAAAAGACATTTCTTCTATATGTCAATTTATTAACACTTACTTCATTATCTTGAAGAACTGGAACGTTACACATTTTGTAGACGAAATTCTAAATTCGTTCCTTGATTCATTGTGCTGATAATAAATAATAATCAACTAAGGATTTGGGGGACACGTCCTATCCATTTTATGGGGATTTGCGAACGTCTCGTGCGAGGCATCACAATAGGACCCGGACAAAATACGACCCGGAGTTTTACTAAAAATTTACCTAAACGATTTCTTGAAATGTTACTACTATCATATGGAGCCTACTAATAATATAAGAGCTGAAGTTTGTGAGCATGGATGGATGGATAGATCTGTGGATGAATGGACTTCAGGCAAATACAACTGAACAGAACGGAATGAACATCCGACAGGAATAGATTATTCCGGAATGAAATATAAACTATGTACTTTTTATCAATGTACCTTCGATTTGAATCCATCCATCCTGACAAACTTTCGCATTTATAGTAGGAAAATTATGCTATATGTATAATTGATAACTTGCAAATCGTATTTGCAAACAATAATAACGATGTTCATAGACTTGTATAGATTGAGCAACAAAAGGTACACACGTCTCCGATATCCCATTCAACGCAGGCGTTTGGTGCCTCCAAGTCTCGCTTTCATTCAACCTACGTGACTTCACTAAACTCAATTTGTCATTAATCTAATAGCTCTCTACAAATGGCAAATGCTCCGTGCTCGATGTGCTTAAATAAATATACGAAACACGTATTAATACAGATTTTAGTTTTGTCGTACTTAAGTACGTGGAGGTAAGACGTAAATGATGAAAGTTGATAAGGGTTATTTTAAAAGTGGCTTCTTTTACGTAGAGTGTGTTGATGCTTGACATCGATCCTACCTGATGGTAAGTGGCGAAGATGTCTAATATGTTCGTAGTAACTAAATAAATGCCTATTCACTATTCGCTTGCAGACTCCTACAACATGCGTGGACGGGAACACCGATAACAAATTCAATGTTCATGTTAGGTATTTTGTGAAATTATAGATTAAAAAAATAACCGGCTTACAAATCCAGAACTAACTCAAATTGTTCTTCTGTAGGATGTTTTTAAATACACTAAATAACTTAAAATATTTGTAATCCATATTATAAATTTCATCGTATTATATAAAATATCCGTGATATAAATTCTGAAATTGTCGTCGATATTTAAAAGTACATTTTCGAAACACGATAGGTGTCCACCCTCGAGTATCAGAAACCCATCTGTCCGCGTCAAAAAACTACAAATTTCGCGTAGTCGCCGACAGCGACAAGCACAGCATATCGAATGAGCGAAGGGCGAAGTTTTCGTTATTAGATCGCCGCAGACAATATGACCGAGTGCGGCAAAAACCTCCGCTGAACATATTGCACTCGACACGCGCCCGGGTCGTCCCCGCGTCGTTCCGGCGTCGTCCTTGCGTCATCCTCGCGTCGTCCCCGCGTCGCCCCCTTTGTCCTCACGTCGTGGGAAACTTGCAACGCAAACTTCACCGCGAACCGCATAATATATTATTTTTCTTGGAACACTAGCAGTGAAGTTTAGATCAGAGTGGGATTTCTTTCTAATTCGCTTCTTAGTGTTCACGTACAGCGCAGAATTGTGTGAAATAGTTTGAGCTTTTGAACCGTAGGCTACTTATAGTTTAGAGTGTGAAATATAGTATTAAAAGAACTTTTCTCCCTCTCCAGTACTACTCTTTGTCCCTACTGTTACCTACACTAAATCTCTCACTGTTATCCAACTAATCGCCATGTAATTACGGCACTCAGAGTTTTTAATGGTTACTTAAACCGCGCATTAGAGGCTTTGTTTACAGATTCTATACTAAGAAACGACAAGAGTAACCATAGATGCTGAATATATGTAAATGGTAGATGTGAAATACTGCACGAATTTCGTACTTTTTAATTCAAAAATCCAAAATTCGAAATCATTTATTTCATGTCGCATTTTCAATACTTATAAACGTTTTTTTTTTAATGAACCACCGATTCGCGAATACACTATAATAAAGGATACGACAAGGTAAAAGCAACTCAGCACAACTCTGGTAGTGTCCCCCAAATGCCAATATTAACTGAATGAAGCTGTGATTATACAAAATGTTAATAAACCGATCGTATTGTTAATTAATCACCCACAAATAACATTTATCATCACCATAACATTTAACAATTCATTTTATTTTCCCTAATATATAATATTACACACAATTATATGGCTCGAACGCGAGGAGAATATTTCGCAACCAGATGGATATATGTATGTAATGTAAACCTTTTATAGATTTTATGTGCTGAGTCGTTAACTTATATTACACTCTATAAAGACGCTTTATGTCAATCTAACCGCAGTTCAATATTGTACATTGTAGATACGAATTTTAATGAAATTCTTATGCCTGTATAAAAATTAAGCGAATAATCGTTTCGAATGTACATACTTTAGTCATTGTGTAGATAGATTTATAGATATTTAAATCCATTTGGTAATGTTTACGCTACCAACTTTTACCACCCAGGATTGACTGGGTGACAATACTATTAGGCATTGAGTTATGTACTGTTCCTTTTTGATAAGAGGTAAAATAAATATAAATAAATTATAGAAATAATTACCCAAATCATAGACAAATCTAGAGCAATTAAAAAATATGAACATGGCTTTCTCCTCATTTTGAAAAGTCCTAAAGCTTATTAAACTTCCAGTTCTGATAGATATTGTAACCAACTCAAATAGGGGAAGCTTTTATGCCACACTTGACCTCCGACAAGGCTTAACGACTGACAACAGACTATGACAACTGAAACCTACCGCTTCACTTATCGAGACGAAAAACAGCTCATGACAATGTATCCTCAAATAGGGAAAACTTTTATACCACACTTAGCCTCCGTCAAAGCTTAACGACAGCAACAGACTATACCAAATGAGACCCACCGCTTCACTTATCGAGAAGCTCATATCAAACCGCTCATGACATTGTTTCAACCAGCGGTCACCTCTAAAACTGTATACGCTTTTGCCTAACTCGACCGGTCACTTCGACCCACACACGCCGCCAGCCTAATCGCTCCACTTACTGGTTGAAATAAAGAAGCCAAGTAAATCTTCATTAACCGAATAAGCTGTGCGGTGTTGAGTGATTGCAAAAAGCATTGCACCCCAGTGTATGCGCTGAGAGATTTATTACACTCATAAAGTGTAATATTGCCCTGGTAATAAAAGATACGTAGGCTGGTACAGCTTCAACAGAGCTGAAGGTGGAATTATTTGATAGGGGGACATTCGTTAGATCATATTTATCTTACTGGTCCTTCGATCTAATATCGACGGCTCCTATATATAGGGGTCAATGTATTAATTTAAGCATTTTCACTTTTTAGAAGATTTTATTTAACTTGCAGTGTATGTTTGTACATTACTATGCAAAATATCCGCTTCGTAGTGTAAGAGGAAGTGGGTCTATTTAAGCTTGCAATATTTGACCCGTACCGAACAAATATACTAATATACAAACATATACTGCAAGTTAAATAAAAGCTTGTAAATATCTTCTTGACGATCCAGAATTGTGCTTCTCTCACTTTCTCTTTGAATTGCCAAGAATCAGGGATGTGAATAAACTAGATAAGTAACTTGTAGTAAATTGTAAATGTAAAAAAGTAGTAGTATGTATGTATCTAGATGGTATCTGAAAGCTCTTATTCTTCTTCTTTTGTTTGTTTT
>DWJZ01005255.1:0-14280 GCA_018249125.1 Asbolis capucinus | reverse complement strand
GCGTCACTACACTAACGGCACTGTCCTCACGTCAGTATACTCGCGACACCGTACACTAATAGCACTAATCACTTCTTCTCTCTTCTTTCCGGATTCGTTTACGAAACTGAACTGCCCGTTCCGTATCTCCGAACGCCTTATATACCCCTAATTTCGAAGAAACATTCCAAATTCAAAAATTTTTCAAATTTCTTCTATCCTGTTCACACTTTTGCTTTGCTATACTTTCCAGAATTATGTATGTAGAAGTTCTGTTTTTAAATTTCTTCTATTTTATTTTTCGGTCCTGTGTTTTCATTTCCATTGCGCCCAGAAAGTTCTAGAAATTCTATTTTTAAATTTCTCCTTTACCGCTCAAACATTTTCTATCTTGTTCTTTCAGTTTTATTCCGTCCAGATTAATCTAGAAATTTCCTTTCTCTATAAAATTATAAACTATAAAAATCCAACATAAAACTTGGGATCGAACCATAAACCTCCGCTTCGATAGTTCGACCATTTCCCACAGAGCCACGTAGCTCTGAAAACTTGCGTCGAAATTCGTTAGCAGTTGAATCTACGCGACAATACGTTATCACAGACGTATTTGTTAGATATTGATGTCCTGTACAAAACTGTGGTACACCATTTGCTCTATTCTTAATAATTTCCGCAGCGTACACGACAGAAGGATTTGTTTTGGTATTTTTTTCACACGTTAAATTACATTATCGTAGTTTTCATACAGAAATAATTTTTTTTGAAAATATTTTACAGCCTAATTTCATCAGGGATAATATTCTTATGTAAGGCCCTTTTCAAATAAGCCGAGTAGTTTCGGAATCTTTTCTCGTCAAACAAACAATCAAATCTGTCGTCTTTGTAATATTAGCATAGATAGCCGGTGCTCGAGCAGAGAGTAGCCACAATACAATTAAACAATGCCACTAAAATAGACATATTGCAGTTAAACGATGCTTAGTAAGCATCCACGTTAACCATTTGCCGCAGCAACCGCATCGGTCTGATGTCTTGACATATTTAATGTTCTGCGACTGAATTTTAGATGGAAATTCCAGGTTTGAAATAATAATTACTACTGTTTTTTAGGGCTATTCGTAGGCTATAAAAGTTACTTTGTGTTAGTATTTGGAGTATCACAAGTGGCGACAGAAGTTGGTTATTTGACGGTAGAAATATTAAATGACCAAGAAAACTTATAATAATATAATTACACTTATCCTTACTTTGTTAATAATATTATAGTAACTTGGTCTTTCTCATCCTCTGTTCGTTTTTATTAGCTTTTATTAAACTTGCAGTGTATAATTGTATATAAGTATGTTAGTATATTTTTGGTTAATGGTTAATGTTATGATAAATCGACAGGCCGGTTGGTCTGGTTAGTGAACCTGACTACTACACCGGAGGCCGTGGGTTCGATTCCCACCCAGGTCAAACTTTTCTGTGATGAACAGGAATACTTGTTCTGTGTGTCTGGGTGTATAATAGATAAAATTATTTAAGTAAAAGTATATATGTATTTTTATCAGTTGCCTGTCCACCATAGTACAAGCTAACGCTTAGTTTGGGTTCAGATGGCCGTGTGTCAGTAGTCCAAAGATATTTCTTATTATTATTTGATTATTGGTCTCGTACCCTACATCGAGAACGAACTGTTTCTGTCAACACAATAGTTCACTTGGCCTTATAATTACAACCTACTAAGTAATTTATTTTTACTAAGTAATACTAAGCATAATTTTTAACTTTAACTCTGCAATTTCACTGACATTTTTCAGAGTAGATTTTTACATCTTACAAATTCTATCGTCGTTTGGCATACAGGAAATACTTTGTTACGCATAAAAGGAAATCAGATGTGTCGCTTCCAGTACGTATTCGTGTGAGCGTATACCTCTGCTACCGGGATATTGCAAATTCCATGCAGCGCTCGGCTCTCTTCACTCCGTGTCGTATGACGCTGCACACACGTTGCTTGACGTACGCTACACAATTTGTAGCTATCAAGATATTACTAACAATCAAGCAGCATATAATAAAATATTTATGTGACTGATACTTTCTTATAGGAGACGAGTACGGAAAGTAAACGATATCCTTCACAGTTGACAAATAACTTTGTAATCGTATTATAGTCATCTAACAATCCTACTAATACTATAAATGCGAACGTTTGTGAGGATGGATGGATGGATAATGGATGTTTGTTACTAAAACGCCTCAACGAATCTAAATAAAATTTGGTACAGATGTTGGAATTATATAGGAGGACAGAGTTTGGAATTATATAGGATTATAGTTTGGAACCGTAGACAAGTGCAAAAGAAATAAATAGAACTACAAGGATTACTTTTGCATTGAAGCCCCATTTCATGTCATTCCACCAGAACATTATGTTGCAGCAAAAAAAAACCTTTCCAAAAAGTTTACCAACCCAATTAACAAAAACGCCCTGTAAATTAAAAGCAAAGCCTTCACTTCCATTGAAAAGTTATAATTTTATTCACCATGGCTCCGCTGTATCGTGAAAGGCCAGTTTGAAGCTTTCAGGTACCTCGACTCTGTTCAGTCGTGGTCCTGTTTTAAATATTACAATTTCAATTTACCGCAATATTAACAAGTCAATATTGACTGAAACGATCCTAGCCCGGCGCGTTGTTTCAATGCAAAAAAAGTGCTTTCGCAGGGCACGTAAAACCATCGGTACCGATTGCTATCGTTAGATAACCTTTACAGAGACCTTCGGGCGATATAGCAACAGCCGATATTTGGAATGGCCACTAACCCCTCCACCAATCCGCATTAGAGCAGCATATTGGAATATGCTGTAGGCCTCCTCAGTGTGAGAGGAGACTTTTGCTTAGTAGCCATCAATGGCCATAGTATAGTATAGTAGCCATCAATCAGCACAAAGAATATTCGTCTTAATCCACAGACAAACGGGCACACATACGTAGCAATGCTTTAAGTCCTAAAACTACAGCGGAATCAAAAAAAAAATAGAACAGTTCTTTATGGTTTCAAAAGCTAACTTATCGTCGAAAGTCAATGATGTTTTTTCCGTCATATGTATATTTTTCCGTTGCCTGGTCGAAGTTATGAATTGGCTTGAAAACGTTATTGGCCCACTACTGAGCGAGAATCTCACGTCGTGACAGAGAGCTAGAGCAGGGGTGAGCAACCTATTGAATTAAAGGACCAAATTTTAAATTTGATTTTTTCTGGAGAACCGCACATAGATAATCATTATTTATACTCAATCAAATCTACTTAAGGTTTTAGAGTTACTATGCAAAGTTTTTATATCTTTGGTAAATTTTTGTATCATAGTGCTTTTTTATCTTGTATTATTTTTGTTTTGACACAGCGTTTGACCTCCTAAGCATAAAAAATCTAATTTACACATGCTCAAAGGGCCGCATGCAGCTTGCGGGTCGCGGGTTGCTCACCCCTGACATAGAACATACTACACCACACTGTACCTTTTCACTCATGGATGATTTAGTGGCCACTGTCACGCTGCATGTTTCTTAATTCCGCCAATCACTTACAATCCACACAAGTCAGGGCTTTGGGTTCTTGAATTACATGGTATTATATACCCGTAGGTAAACCTATTGATTTCTAAAGCTTCACAGCAATTAACGCTCTCTGAACTTAAAGAGATTCATACTAACTTTTATCTTCTATTTGTGCGTTCGACCGAGCCTGGCGTTCATAAAGAATAAAAAACTATTTAAATCGAGATGCAAGCTTTTAGCCGGGATAATCGTATTATACCCAGGTTAATAGATTCGCCGTCAACTCAGCACAAACATGCACACAGAATCTTTGCTCGAGACGACAAAATGAACCAAAATAGATTTTGCAGTTTCCATGGAATACACCTACCTACAGCTCTCATTGAATCACCACAAGCTTGGAACTTGCCAGTCTTTGCGGTGGCTTCGGCTTACAAACTGTACACAGTCAAAATTACAAAAGGTCATAAGCTTCTGCCGTAAGAAGTTAGTCTGAGGCCGGCAAACCGCATGTTGTGCCAACTGATGTTTTGTATGCTCCAAGTTGCAACGCTAATGATATAGCTCTCGAGAACTTGCGGAGCCTAATTACGTACTCTATATTAGCTCTTAAAGAGACTTTATTCATTACTAGAAATTGCCCGCGCTTCGCTTCGGAAAAAGTAGTCCAGTGGTTTCAGAGTTGCTAGTACTAATTTTAACTTAATATCGCGCGAACAAAGCAGTTTTCTGGGATAAAAAGTATCCTATAACTATTGTCCTTACATAAGCTACAAACCTGAAAAATTTCATCTAAATTGTTCCATTTTATTCGAAATGGCCATACTAAGTTCAACCTGTTATCCTGTGGGAACTAAGAAATTTCCTGGGATAAAACCTATCCTATGACCATTCTCGGGTCTTACTACGGCTATGCCAAGTTTCATTTAAATTTGTGCAGTGGTTTTGCGTGAAACTCGAACAGACATACAGACAACAAATAAAAAAAAATTGTTTTACTCTATATATCGATAACCTCCCTCCCCTCCCTGCATCAAAATTTTCAAAAAATACTTAATACACAGAATTGACCCCGTTACAATTACATAATTAATATGGATACACCTACTATTTAGGAACATTGTTTGTATTTTTGTTTTATCGTTGTACGATTATAAGTATTCGGAGGAATTATTCAATTTAATTCCTATTTCGGCTTTTCACCATCAAAACCGTTCCGTCCATCCTTGCAAATCGTGCAAAATAAGTTTTTTTGATAAAATTTCATCAATTGCGGGACGATTCGTTCACACTTTACGCATCAAAGAGAAAATTACATAGAAAATCGATTTTCTGTAGAAGCGATTCGCCTAAGGTAAACGTGAAATTTATGTTGAGTACGTACGGCGTAAAAAGTATCTACTAATGTGAATACTTAAGAAGAACCATAAAGAAGATTGGTTAGCGGGGCGTATGTTTTATTTATACGATAGGCATTTTGCTGTTTACCTTAAAACCAATTTTAACCGACGTTCTCAACCTTTCCTAATATATGTATGGTAGGCAGATGTTTTTACCGTTCATAGCCTTGCGGCTTGTTTCGTTTATAAGCGATCGAAAAAGTTAAACAACAGGCGCGGTCGGTAGGAGGAAGGGTGACCAATGATGGATGGCAAAATCTTCATGAAAGCTTTCGTACTTCGGAGGGCACGTCACACCGTCGGCCCGGGTTGTTATCGTGAGATAGCAATCGTTAAGCCATGTCGGAAGCCTTCGGGTTGCATAAAAAACTTCCGACATCTGGGTTGACCAATAACCCTTCTAAATCCACATTGGAGCAACGTGGTGGAGTATGCTCTAGGCCTCGGATGAAGAGATACCCTGCTCAGTAACGGGCAATTAATGAGTTTATAACACTTCGTTATTTTAATCAATGGTTAGGTACTTATTTATGACTATAAAAGTTTGTATAAAATTATAAAGCCAAATTTGCTTACTTGCTTGGTGGAAGGGATTCGCGTATCGTTCTCTACTTATATTATTAATACAAAAGTCCGTAAGGATAGATGGATGTTTGTTCCTCTTTCACGCAAAAAGTGCATAACCGATCTGAATAAAATTTTGAACTGGTATAGATTATAGTCTGGAATAGAACATATTCTGCTTTTGTTAAACTTTCGTTAAAGTAATCGTTTACATTATCGATATTAATAATAAGTTATCGATAACTAGCAACCTCTTGCTTAACCGCCGACTCGCGGGTTCCGGCAATCGGCGTGAGAACTATTTTTTCGACAAATTCATCGCCTATAGTAATATTAAAAAGCTGAAGACTTTGTTTTATTTCATTGTTGAACTACCGAAATCGAAAAAATATTTTTGTGTTAAATATTCCATTTACCAAGAAAGGCTAATAGGCTATATAATATTACGCTACGACCAATAACAGCTGGCCATTAATAGAAAATGGTACAAAAACAAGAAAAACTCACCTTTCTTGAGAACTGCCGTCGTGTGCACTGTGTAAACGGTTAAAGTTACGCAAAAATGTATCACGAAATTAATCACATTAAAAGTTCTAAAAATATGTCTGTGACAGCCTATCTTTTGAAGTTGACTCATTACAAATTTTTTTATAAGACTTAAGTTTGTGCAAATTATTTTATGATATTTTGATGTAAATAGATATATGAAAAAACATTTTCTTGTTCAGAGAAGATTGGCTACAGCGAAACTTGAAAATAATAAACACTTGACTAAAATCACGGCGTAGATCAAAATCCTACGGCGGGACTTTGGAAGAAATGACAAGCGGCAAATGTCGAAATTTAAATTTGGAATCAGTTTTTTTTTTCTTTACATTTCAATACCCTTTGGTGTTCTATTTTGAAGTCGGTAAGTAGATAGGTTATAGAATATTAATTCTTTTATTTAGTTGTATGATTCATTTGTTACATACATACTATTTTTGGTGGGTTATCCATACAACTGTTTTTTTGCATACTTATTTTAATTTTTGTATAGTTGAGTAGTTCACCCAAGTAGAATATATATGACTTCCCTAATTTTTTCCACTTCTGAGAACACATTAATTTATATTTTTCGACATTTTATCGTGACCTAGTGAGCCGACCTAGCAGCTTACAACTTTGTACAAGAGTTGCGTATATACATATATTATACATATAGCGTAGAGGTGCACTACAAATTTTGGAAAAGCCCCTACTGGGAACAAAATGCGATAGTAAAAATTGTATACAATTCTATATCCCCGCGAATAAAGTCGCGAGCACAAGTAAACTATAAAATAGTGTAATAATTTACACGTTGCAAATTACTACAGTTGGCTGGGGTATTGCATCCATTTTTACAATTTTCAGCTATTCCCGGTTGACGTATTAATCACATCATGCTTGTTATTTATTGCCGGTTCTGGCCATCTTCCACAGTTTATTACCCGTGACGTATGTGGAATACTACGCAGTGTAAACTACAGCTACCATCAAATTATTACTATCATGAACGCTAACACTCACAGACCATACAATTCCTTTCATGATTGGAAAACACTAACTTGTATACGACAAACTAGCTTTTCCTCGAGACTACGCAAAGTAAACAGTTTCACAAATTAAAGATTGAACTGCGAATAAGTACGCTTAGATAACTATCCATGCAACTAATCGGTAGGTATTCAATCTATTACCAACATGGCTTCAGCCCATTACTGGCCCACTACTGAGCACGGGTCTCTCAACATGCTGCTGAAGCCTAAAACATACTCCATGCCGCTTGACGACGATTGATGGAGAGGTTACTGGCTAAGCCAAATGTCGGAAGTGTTTTTTATGCCGCCCAAAGGCCTCCTACGAAAGGACTTAACAATTGCTATCCTACAATAGCAACTAGGACCGTCAATTTTACGTTCCCTCTGAAGCACAGAGGAGCTCATAAAATGTTTACCACTTGGGGTCACCCATCCTCCTAGGGACTGTACCTGCTGTTGCTTAACTTTCCCGATCACCTAACATTGTCACAAGCCGACAAGCTATGAGCACTTTGTTACCATAATTAATTTTCTTAGTTACATTAGGAATTTAAAACATTAGTATCTAAAACAATGTATCCTTATAGGATAGGATAGCTACTATAGTAGCTATATGCATACAAAGGTAGATACATACTAAAATACAGAGTTATAAAGTTAAAAGCTAACCCGTTATTAGACCCTTATAAAATTGGAAACCTTTTGGCCGAAAAGGTGAATATCTACTGCGTTACCCTTGCATGAATAACTTGAATAACCACCCCAATGCTCCAAAGTCCGAAACAAACTTATTCGACGCGGTTGTGTGTGGGAAGGTAGCATCCGCCGTCCTATATGTATTTATGATTTAGTTTGGAAAATTAGGTAGAACATTTCTAATCCCAAAGGCACGCACTGAGCATAAACAAGCCTTCAATTCTGAGTTTATGAGCTTAAGTTCCCCAAGGACGTTCCGGGAACTCTTCGGGAAGTGGTTTTTCTCGCAATTATTTATGAGTCCAACATAGTAACATCTAACATTACGGATCCGGGTGAACATGAACATAAAGAATTATGCGTAGTGGGAATCAGAGCTTCAGAAAGAAGCCCTATTTGTCATCAATAACAGAAAAAAAGTCAGATGGAACACATTAAATATTATCTATAGCGACACGATGATAAATAGTAACGTTCAGCCAGGTGACAAATCAGAAACACCAAAGATATCACCGTCGTGTTACCTACTAAGAATGCATATATCCGTTATATCAACATAATTGTTACGGAGATATGAAATGATATACTACCCACTCGTGCGTATAGAATGACATGAAGAAGAGATACTCCGTCTAGAATCCACCTAATATGCTTACCTAGTACATTAGTTGTCGAAGAAGTACCTACTAACTTTAAATCGTATTACATATTAGTTCCAAAATATAACAAACCATTATTCATACCTAACCCTATTGCTTTAGAAAATAGTTTATGAAATTAATTAATGAATCTTAATTCATCTATTCCAAAGATAATTATTGTTATCTTTTATTGCTATGAAATATCAATATATTACTGCAATTCAACGTTAAACATTACACTAATATTAAAAAAAGGAAAGATTTGATTGTTTGTTTGTTTAAGCAGAATTGTCTCCGAAACCACAGGGCCGTTTTAAAAAGTTCTTTTACCATTAGACGATAAAGTACAGTTGTTTTATAGAGGAATAACTACGAATGAGCCTACGAGACCATCTTTATCACTTTTACAGTTATGTCACAATAATTAGGTACGTTTTTCTGGTAACTGGTTCTGCTGAATGGAAGTGAGGGCAATTTCTATCAATAGTATTCTGATCATTAGAACGTGGTATGTAAATAAGATTCTCAAGAACTCGATAGTCAATCTAGTGAGATTTTCGGCGAGTGCTTGACTGTGGCATAAAATTCCATCATAGTCATTCATTGTTCTATTATTTGTAGCCACTGTCGTTGTTACTTTGACACTGATGTGTAAATAGTGACATATGTCATAAAATCACGTGACATACTGACAATTTCATTGTATTTATCAAACGGACATCAAATAAAACATAAGTCAAATTTGCAAAAAGCAAATAAAACGCACAAATAAAGATAAAGTTATTACTCTCCTGTCAAATAACAATATTAAAAGTAAAGTAAAATATACAAGAAAACCATATTTTCAAGTATGATCTTCAGTTTTCTATCTAATTCTATTAAAGTATAATTCTCACAATGTTGTGGTCATGGGTAATTATATGATTAAACCGACGATGTGGAATGATTTCCTCACTTCAGTTCACCTTAAATTTATTTTGCTTCCAGGGAGCAAACTCACATGGACAATTGGGTGTAGGTCTAATAAGTGAACAGGTGGAAAAGCCTGTGTTAGTTACATCAGCGTTTTGGAATAAGATAAGGCAAATATCATGTGGCGGAGGGCATACACTACTGCTAGACGAAGATGGCCAGTTGTACTCTTGCGGTTGGAATTCGAAAAAACAATTGGCGGTGGAAGAAACCTCCACCTTTCAAAGAGTGTGGTGTTTGAGTGGTATCAAATTTGTAAACATAGCATGTGGTTGGGACTTCAGCTGTGGAGTCACAGATGACCAATTTTTGCTAGTGTGGGGATCTAACAGCCATGGCCAACTTGGGCTTCCTACAGAACATTTTGCTGAGTGTGTCAAACCGATAAAACTACAAGTAAATGCATGTTCTGTATCAATGGGATTAAGACATACTGTGATATTTAACTCGAAAGGAGAAGTGTGGTCTACTGGATGTGGTAAACACGGTCAGCTAGGCTTAGGAAATGACATTTTAAGCTCAGATAGATTTCAAAAAGTGCCTAAACTCATTAGTGTCTCACACATAGTTTGTGGACAAAATCATACAGTAGCCTGGAATACTGAGGAAAAAGCTTTATATGTATGGGGAGACAATAAACATGGTCAACTTTTATTAAGTCCTGAGAAATATAAGAAAGTATATGTGCCACAAAAAATTGATATTGATGTAAAACAAGGTGTAAAGAAGCTTCTAAGTGGTTGGACAAATATATTGCTGTGGTTGGAAGATGGCAGCCTTCTAACTTGGGGCCGTAACAATTATGGACAACTGGGCACTGATATACCATTTGGAGGAAATATTGTTCGTATTAAATTACCAGGTAATTTTGAAGGGGTTGACTTGTACACAATACACAGTACTGTCTACATTTTCGCCTGAACAACTGTCACTGAAGCATGTTAACATTGCAAACAATTTCTTTTACAGGTGATAGAAAGGTAGCCAATGTTGCTTTAGGCTCTGAGCACACCATTTGCTTAGCAGATGACAACAGTTTGTGGGCTTGGGGCTGGAATGAACATGCCAATACAGGAACTACTTCAGATGACTGCATATTTACCCCCACTACGGTGCCTATTGAAATAAATAAAACTGCCAAAATAACGCAAATTTATGCCGGCAGTGCTCACAACTTTGTTGTAACAGAAGAACCTCAAGGACACAAGGCCTCTAAAGAAGCTAATATTGAAAAACACATTTCACTATCGGAACCATCAGAATGCAATTTGTAACTATTGTATTATATAAATAAAATAACAGACTAATCATATAATGTAAATTTATTTAAAACAAGTAATTTATGTTACATGTATAGTAACTATTGTAAAGTTTTAAAATAAGTTCTTTATTATAACATACGACCAATCAATATTGCGGAACAACAAACATTGCATTTTTAAGCATATAGGAAAACATAGCAATAAATATATGCCCTGTTACAAATCGAATACTGTTTCCTTCTAACAACAAATATTGTTATCATGTCAGGCCTAAATTACTCAATATAACAATATTGATAGTAAAAACCTTTAGCTTTTCCACAGCCTCACTTACAGTATTGTGCTAGGCCTATTCTAATCAACAAAGTTATAAAAATAATAATACACACAAATATTACAACAAAAAATTGTTATCTTTTCTCTCCTACAACATAAGCTGAAATTACTTGCAAATTTTTAAACAAGTATTAGCAAATACCAAATTTTCAAAAGGTGCTATAAATTTCTTATAACTAGACATTGTATATTGAAGGTATTCTGCATTATTATAAGACCTGAAATTACCTATTTCTAAAATTATACCATATTCGCAAATAAACTGACATACCATGAAGTTGGATAGTGTGCAAAGCACAATAATGTTCTCTTACTTGAATATGCATTTTTAAAGGCTGCTAATAATATTAAAATACTTTCAATTACAAATCACGACATACATAATAATATTACTTTAAAATATCCTTAGACCAAATTTTAGGCACACTTCACTTCACTACAACAATTTTTTTTATAACACTTATTTCATTTGTTACTATGAATAGGAATCCTACAACTTCTAAATAATCCACTTACTAACAGTTCAATTTGCTTGAAAATTTTTACACATGTCCAAACGCAATGACAATACATTTTCATAGTGCAAACATGTTTTTCACTGTATTTAGATTTTTTTTTAATTTTTGTATAAATTTCTTCTGTGTATTATCCTACCAATGTAATATTAAATAATGACATACAATATTTCGTCTAAGGATATTTTTTTAGTAACAGAATTAAGAAACAGAATATTGGTGTTTGCTGCAGGACACTGCTACCTCTTGCGTTCTCCTTTTTGTGTCTTACGCTTTTCTTTCTTCTCTTCTTTCAGTTGTTTTTGCTTTTCTCTGAAAATAAAAATAACTTATTATTAAATGAATCAATTTTGATGACTTAGTTTAACATCAAATTAGAACAGTAATAGAAAACTTTTATATTGTTTTCAGTAAGTTGAAGTTATTAATAAAGGTGAGATATTACAATAACATTAGAATGAACATAATTATTATTAGCTATCAATAATCAGACTGCAGTCATATTACCTATCTTCTCTATCCTTTTCCTTCTTCCTCTGGGCTTCAAGACGAGACTGCTCTCTGCGTTCACGGGCCGCATGAGCGACATCTGATGCATTTGTGTTCTTGACAAGGTCAGGACCATCTGAGTCAACTTCATCTTCTACATCTTCCTGTAACAGCAAAATAACTTCAGACTCATCGCAGTAATTGTTTACCATATTTCACTAAATGGCCTCTTGGTGGTCCAAGTAGGAAAAATTATAGGGTTAAAATTTACTATTTTACTTACCCCATGCTCAGGGAGCTGACTGTATTGGGATAATATTGCTTCACGAATTTTCTTCTCTTCATCCGTATATTCCCGGCGTGTCGTTGTAGCTACGGGCTGCGATTCTAGAAGCACTCCTAACTGGACGTCCACATTTTTCGCCGGTTTTGGAGCCTCTTCTTTTGGCTTGCACGATTCCCATTTCTCTATTATCTCGTTAATATGGACTGAGATATCGTGTTCCTGTAGGTTAATTAAGCTAATTTATAAAAGATATATATATAAAACGTATTCAAAAAGTAACACACTACGCTTACTACGATCTCCGATAGTATGCCTTCCAAGGCATCTCTCTTTTCTTCGACTGATTCCTCAGTTTCTAGGATACCTGAAATATAAGATCCAAATACCCCCTCGTCAGTTTTAAGGGATTTTAACTTTGCATTTAACCACGGCTCAAACCCGTTCACTGAAGCCGCCATATTGCACGTTTGACAGATATGACAACTTTGACATTACCATTTTTACCTTCTGTTACGTGACATGACCATAATAGTTAAAGGACGGCGCGGCGCAACTCTGCAAAAAAAAAAAAACGAGCTGCACAGTCTTCTTAATCATAGCTTTTATGCTCTGTGTGTAAGTCTAATCTACAATCTGAGATGTCAATCAATTAATTGTCAATGTCAGGCACAACTTGCGAATGCCAAGAATGAAACTTATCAAAAGTTCAAAGACTTTCTCATAATGAAAACTTAAGTTCAAGCGTTTGTTGGTATAGAAAAGTAACGATAGTATTCTAAAAAATGTTATTATGGTGCTACGCGGATAACTAAACCAGTATAGTGTTTTTATTTTTTTGTTGTTTAAGGAAAGGCGCTTGATTCAAACAATATAGTACCAATGGATTCGACTCCAGTCAAAAAGCGAAATGAAAAGAAAAAGAATGGGGCCACTAGTATTTCTGGTTTGGAAAAGAGTTCTTCAGAAAATCTCATGCGTAATTCCGAACTGGTAACAATGTTTTGTCATCAATCTGTAATGTTATCCAGTATGTTATCTAGTCTTTTATGTGAACTACATATTTAAAAGTATTCAAGAATACAAATATGAAGATTGTTTGTATTGAACCTATGTAGATTGAAAAACACTATACATTGCATGACTGTATTAAAAACACTTCAACCTTAACAGTACATGTGTCTAAAGTTTACTAATAAAAAATTTACTTTGTATCTAAATTATAGGAAAGCAATGCTTCAGCTATCTCTGAACTTGAAGAAAATAAAACACTAGAGAAAATAAATGAAGAAGTTGAAAACATCAGGAGTATTCACCTACATTTGGAAATAGATCTTGTGTTTGTTAGCTTATTACTGCTAGCTCTTGGCACCAGATTATATAACTTAGAAGAACCTCGATATATAGTGTAAGAATTTCAATAATAATTAAACTTTTCATGTTTATAATACCAGAATAAAGCTGATACTAGATCTGCTGCCTGTATGCTGAATTTAAGTATATTTAAAAATCTTAATTGATATTTATTTATCTGTGTTAAACAGAAATAGTTACAATATTCTGTTGTCCATCACTATCAACATTACATCCCTACTAATTATATAAACTGTATGTCTATATTTTTTAGGCATAGTAATAAATTATTACAAAAATATGTATATATTTCAGATTTGATGAACTACATTTTGGAAGATATGTTAGTTTGTACACAAAAGGCATATTCTTTTTTGATGCTCATCCACCACTGGGCAAGCAACTACTTTACTTGGCGGGTCATCTAGCTGGGTATGATGGAAACTTCACCTTTGACAGAATAGGATCACCATATACAGAATCTGTGCCCATCGTAGCACTGCGTTTGATACCTGCCATCAGTGGTAGTGTGTTAGTAGCCATAACATACCAGCTTATGTTGGAGATTTGCTCATATCAATGGACTGCTATACTTACAGCTATCCTTATTTTAATTGTTACGATACTTAAAAAGACCATAACAGTATTACATAGGAGAATGGAAGCAGGAACATATTTGAGAT
>DWJZ01005254.1:0-14280 GCA_018249125.1 Asbolis capucinus | reverse complement strand
GTTAGTGAACCTGACTACTACACCGGAGGTCGTGGGTTCGATTCCCACTCAGGTCAAACTTTTCTGTGATGAGCAGGTATCTTTGTTCTGCGTGTCTGGGTGTGTAATAGAAATATCTATTTAAATATGTATTTAAAAGTAGGTATGTATGTATGTTTATCAGTTATCTGATCGCCATTGTACATGATACTAGGATCAGATGGCCGGGTGTGAGTTGTCCTAAGATATTATTATATATATATCTTATCAGGAAATTTTTTCCTTGGCCGGCAACGCATTGGTAATGACCCTGGTGTTCCTAAAGTCCATGGGCGGCGGTAATCACATACCATCAGGCAACTTGTCTGCTCTTTAGTCTGTTTATAATATAAAAATAAAACATAAACTTCATAACATGACATTATTGCCTTTCTAAATGAA
The DNA here is from genome assembly GCA_018249125.1 of Asbolis capucinus. NCBI lineage: Eukaryota > Metazoa > Arthropoda > Insecta > Lepidoptera > Hesperiidae > Asbolis > Asbolis capucinus. The sequence continues at coordinate 13,860 of DWJZ01005254.1, read as the reverse complement.
ATAATTTACCGTCGTTAAAACCTGAGCATATCCTTATCTATATCAGCCAATATGCCTCAATGCCATATGAAGTTTCGATAAAAAAGCAACTGCGTCTCGCTCTAGCACTATGCTAAAAAAGTTAATTAAGAATATTGAAAAACACAAGTTTGAATTATATTATGTAATATTTTCTATCATGTAGTGCAAAGAATAATTTGTAATTTCTATTATGTAGTATATCCTTTCACTTTTAAATCTAAAAGTCACTCCTATTATCCGCAATACTAAGTCCCTATTAACCAACACGTTCCCATTCTCGACAGTCTTATGCAAATATTTACAAGTCCTATCAGCCGATCTCGCTACCGTTTCAAAGCTTACCGTATTTTTCGATTACCCCACATAATAATCAACGAAAATTATTCATGAACTCACGACATGAGCAACTGGTTCACTCTCTTCACTGTAGGGTTAAATAAGTCCATTATTTGAATATTACGCCACTTAGTATACAATGGGATACAAACCAGAAGTCAATTTTAAAACTAGTTGTAAGGGGTCATATTTCATGTCTCACAATGAACGCAAGGCGAGCAGTTTGTTTATGGGAACGGTTTTTGTTACATTTGATGTGTTATTTTGGCACAGTATGAATATTATATTTTGTTAACTGAACCTACAAACATTGTGTCACATAAATGATTAACATTTACGAGTAATCCCGCGAGAAGAAATCCATTTTGTAGGATAAAAACGGCCCAATTCCATAAAAGTGCCGAAAAGTCTTCAATTATACCCAATTCTAAATCAATCCAGTGGTTTCAGAGTTACTATACTAATTTTAAACTGTTATCCTGGGGGAATAAAGCCATTTTCTAGGATAAGAAGTGTCGAAAAGTCTACAATTATACCCATTTCTAAATCAGTCCATTTGTTTCAGAGTTGCGATACTAATTTTAAACTGTTATCCTGGGGGAATAAAGCCATTTTCTAGGATAAGAAGTGTCGAAAAGTCTTCAATTATACCCATTTCTAAATCAGTCAAGTTGATTTAGAGTTGCGATATTAACTTTATCCTTTATCCCGCGGGAATAAAGCTGTTTCAAGATTTCAAAGTTTTAAGAAAAGTATGCTATAACCTTCCTCGGTAAATGGACTATCCAAGAGTTAAAAAAAATCAATAGTTCCTTAGATTAATGCGTGTTTAAAGACGAACTCTTCATCGTTTTAATATAAGTATTCAAATATGCACACTGTAGTTTACAATACAGGCTATTGGAAGATTGTAACGTACAATGGGAGCGGTTCGCAGGAGGATGGATGAATTCTGGCTTCTATCTTCTTCTTAGTCGGTACGCTCTTGACAGCAGTCGTGGTCGTCATGTGTTGTGATCAGATAAGATCTTCTTCACGATTCCGCGCCATTTCTGCCTGTTATCGGTCATCCTAGCGCATTCGTGTAATGGATCGCCCACGGCTGACTTGACTTGGTCGGTCCAGCACATGAGTGACCTAACGCCGGGTCTGGTGCCTTCGATTGCGGCCTGGTAGCTTCTCCATATTTCGGAGGGCACGTGAAGCAATCGGTCCTGGTTGTTATTAGGTAACAATCTTTAGGCCATGTTGGAGTCTTGTCAAATTTGTATGGTTATAATTCCAGATCGAACTTGCACCGAGTATAAGTTTATACAGCTTGAAAAGAACTAAACATAATTTCCGATTTACTCACATTATAAAAATATCTTTAGATTTTAAATTTATAAACAAATTTGTATATCGAAATTATGCTTGATATAGAATCCGTAGCAGAGGCCGAGTTAAAATATACAACAGAGTAAGGTAAAACATTAGAGGCCGCGCCATAAATAGTCATAAAAATTAGAATGGAATTACAATTAACGAAAGCTGACGACTAGCAATTAGGTATACCATACTTATGACCCCTAAATGGACCCCTGGGGTCTACCGCTATTTATTGCTCGATTTAAATCGATTAGTTAGGCATAAAGTTATAAGAGAGCTCATTATTATGTAGAGATTAGTGGAAAAGTGGGAGGATGAAAGTAAAAGAAATGGGCTGGCGATAAATGTCGATTACTAAGCCCAACTTTTAAAGTAGGTATAAGTTATTAATGAAAGTAAGTGAGGTACATGAGCTTTATAGGGCACGTGTTAGTCCTCACGCCATGTCGGAGGCAGCTAAAATACTTTCGACAATTGGATTAGCCACTAACCCTGGTGTACCATGGTGGCGTATGCTCGAGGCCGCCTCTGTATGAGGTGCTGTATGTGGTGAGGTTCTGTATGTGGTGGTGAGGTCCCGTGCTCAGTAGTTGGCCATTAATAATAATTTAATTTTGATGTGGTAATATTGCAATATCATTAATTTTATCACTGCTGGGGTTGTGCTCGCTGGTCGGACATATATTTTTTTCTGATAGATATTCATTAATTAATGATCCCGACTAATATTTTAAATGCGAAACTTTGTAAGGATGTGTGTTAGTGTTTTTTTGTTAATCCTTCACGCAAAAACTACTAAACGGATTTAGATGAAACTTTGGAGTTATATAACTTAGATATTGGAATAACATAATAAGTAGAAATTTTGAAGATTTTTTTTGAAGTTTTTGAAATATTACGCAAATTCGAAAAAAAATTAATTGCTTCATATCTTCGAATTGTGTCAATCGATTTCGATAATTCTTTCGCCATACAAAAGGTAATTATAAATTTGAAAGTTGTATGGATGTACGTATGTTTGTTACTCCTTCTCGCATAAACTATTAAATGGATCTCAATGAAATTTGACACAGGGATAGATTGTGGTATGGAATAACATATAAGTTACGTTTTATCTACATACCACGCGAGCGAAGCTGTGGGCGGACCCTAGTTATAAAATAAAGTCACTTCACTACGTCTGTCTGTATATTCCCAATAAACTCAAAATTTAGTAAACCTACTTTCATGTGGTTTTTATTTTTAGATAGAACATATTTAAGGAAGGTTTTAGTAGTTAATTTATGATAGTTTTGTGAAAACTGTCTGGAATATGATGATAATTGGTAAAAACTTCAGGAAAAATTAAGCCATCCACAGGATCCCACGCAGCTGAAGTCACGGGCGGACTGTAGAAAATTAATAAAAGTGGAACTTCTGTGCATTCTGCTCGTTAATCTCAGAAATGGCTGCGTCGGTTACAATGCAGTTTTCACTAGTATATTGTGTTAAATTTTGATTAATGTTGAGTGCTTGTTTCATGGAAATGGGTGTAAAAATAATTAAGATACGTGAATAAAATAAAATCCGTTTACTGCACTTAGTCTCAAGCGAAGCGAAGGCAATTATTAGTATGTTTTCAAAATAATCAACTGAGCTTTTGTAAAACTGCGTACTTAAAAAAAGTTACTAAGTACTTTTCCGAAAAAAAAACGAAAAAAATATATATTTTTTTAAATTAAATTACAATCCTTTGATCACCGATTCTTCTTTATCACGTGACCATAAACCAATGTTTGGTATCAAACGGCGATTCGTAAATAATTATTCAAATTACACATTAGAATTTTTATAATCGGATTAGTTCAAAACGTGTCAAATATTAGTATATATTTTGAAAATTACGTGCAAAGAATTTTTATATCTAACTCAAAAGGTTAGAGTTCAATTTGATGCGACAGTCAATTGAGATAATGATCTTGATTTATTCGATAAAACGTTCAAAATGGGCATCTTTCACGCTCGGGTTTCTGAATCTGATTCATAAATGGTTTATTTCACTTTGATCCAAGAAAATAATATTATAATTTTTGTTAATGTTGTAAAAACAAACATAAAACTGATATTTCTGTGATAGGAATTTACTATTTCCTGTAATTAGATTTTTTTTTCTTAAACAGACATTTTTCCATGTACTCTGTTTTGAAGTACTCTGTTAAAAAAAATATAATAATATAGTGTAAATTTTAAATTATGTTCTATTCTAATTATATTCTAATGGTTTCCCATTCACATTATATTCAAAATTTAAGACTAATAACAAATTCGTATATGACAAATTTAAATATTTTTTTATTTAATATGAAACGAAATTCTTATTATTTCGATTTATTTATATAAAACCGTTTGAAATATCAATAAATTCTTAATTAATAAAAAATTGTTGAAAAAATGTTTGCAGTTATTCAGGTTGCAGCTTCGTCTGCGTTGTAAGCACGTTGATAAAAAGCCTAATTGTTATTCCAGACTATAATCTACCTCTGTGCCGAATTTAATCCAGAAAGGTTCAGTAGTATTTGCGTGAAGGAGTAACTAACATCCATCCGGGTCATTTCTTCATCCTCACAAATTATCGCATTTCTCATTATAGTAGGATATTTGTTTATAATTTGTGGTTTCTGTAGCACCAAGTGGAGTAAACCAAATGCCCACCGCTGCGATGAAGTCGACCGAACGTTCGATACCAGTGTTATTATCAACACTAGCGATACCAAATTATGATTTTTAATGTGCATATTTTTATATACCTATCTAATAAATTTCCTGTTCGAGAATATTTATTCGATTATTAATTAATTGTTTCGAAACAAAAAGAGTTTACGGTAAGTTCACATGTTTGGGAAACAGAAAAAATATTCGTTTTTCTGTATGTATTTAAAATGTGTAGAAATGGCGTCCCTACAGCCTTTTCATTCTCAACTTTTGTCATCCTAAGCCTTTTTACAAGCTTTTATTTAACTTACAGTGTATGTTTGTATATTAGTATGTTAGTATATATGTATATTTATTTGTTACGAGTAAAATCTTGCAAGCTTAATAAGACCCACTTCCTCTTACACCACGGAGCTGAAATTTTGCATAGGTTTCATCGTGATGACAATGCATTTTTATGACAAGCATGACTTGATACTACGTTCAGGATTGGCTCCAGACAAGGAAACTCCTCAACGGCTAACAATACAGTTATGAAATTTTGTGTGTTTCTTTGTATTATGGATCTATGTATGTATAATCAAAACTTGTGATTTCATATAATTTGTAATAAACCCTGTTTACACTTATTAGTCAATTAGTTACTCAGTACTCACGATTATTGTAGTTATTTTATATCAGCATTGATTCATCATTGTTTGATCATATAATTGGATCGAAATTTGAATAAAATTATTAATCTTTAAAAAAAATGTTATAAGTTAAAGTGTGCTAGAGTGACAAAGAAAATTCAGCCAAAGTTTATCAAAATAAGATAACGAAATATTATGTATTCTAAGAATAAATATAAATAAAAAAAATAAGCCAAATATATACCTATATTTTGTTCAATAAACTAAGAAAGGACACATACAATGTTTTTTAAAGTCGGGCGCGGCAAATTGATCATACCTACCATCATTATGGTATTATGATGAATCGAAGCAAAATCATAACTTCGTAATTTAAAATAATTCTTATTATAAATAATAGTTTCTCATTCATTATTTATTTTTCATATCCAATTAATTTAATTGATTTGACCTGCAAGTTATTAAAATAATTTTATTACCAATGAATATCAACACATATAACATATGAATTTATGGAATATTTTAAATGAGCTATTAATATTACTGATATAATCATTTCTTGAAGTCCATCTGGCTATCTCGCATCCACTAGCTTGAGTCAGCCGTCAAACGATTCGTTTTGTCCCGGTTAGGGGCCCGATAGTTGGGAAATATGGTATAAAAGTTGTAATAGGGCTAAACATTTGAAATAGGGTATAAAAGTTGAAATAAGGTATAAATGTTGAAATAAGGGTACAAAAATTGAGTTAAAGTACATATAAAAGTTGAAATTGGGCATCAAAGTAGCAAAAGGCTTTAAAAGTTGAAATTGTGTATAAATGTCGAAATTGGGTATAAAACTTGAAATAGGGATATAAAAGTTGAAATTGGGTATCAAAGTAGCAAAAGGCTTTAAAAGTTGGAATTGTGTATAATTGTCGAAATTGGGTATTAAACTTGAAATAGGGGTATAAAAGTTGAAATTGGGTATAAAATTTGAAAGAGGGCATAAAAGTTGAAATTGGATAAAAAAGTTGATATGCAAATTTTTCATCGTAAATTTATGTAAAGCCTTGTATTTACATTTAGTAAAAACTAAATTTGTTGTAACGTGTTTGCAATTTCAAATTATGGGGGGATTAAAACTATTCTACGTCAACATATTTACAGGAAAAAGATTGTACTTCATAACTTGGCCTAAGATATAAATAACTATTCTGTGTATAAACCTATGCGATCTGAAGACTGGTTTGCTTGTTACAATAATTGGACAAAAAATAGAACAGAATTAAAATCGTAAAAACGACGTACTAAAAACATCATAGAAATTCTTCTCAACTGGTAGCCATTCAGATTGAATCTTTTAGATGTTTATTACAAATAAAGAAATAGAGTGTCCGGTATCATTTCTATAGATCTCAGAAACCTAATTATTGTACATATAAAATGTTATGTTTCTGAGGAATTTAGTTATTTCTTTATTTTTAAATGTTTTGAAGATGTTTACAAAGATAGCTGCTAGTTTAAATGCAGATTTGAACAAAATATCCACTGGCATGTTTAAGATATGTATTCATTAAAAAAAACTATTTTAATAAAAATAATTCAGTTCTATAATAGATGTAGCTATTTGAGGATACTTATCGGAAATAGATTTTCTCACAGGGAAGGTTTTCTAAATGAATTTTATCAAGGTTTTCAACTATTTCATCTTTCAACTCGACATGGAATCGATATTACAGCTTTCTAGTACGTACGGACGGACGTCAAAACTATGATAGTTTTGATTTTTTTACAAAACCCTGACAAATATTATTGAAGAAAGTACCAGGCGCCCAGAACGTATTGTAAACATGATTGACTCTAGAGTGAACTAGAGTTCGGAAACTTCGTACAAACATACACACATACACAAACGCGAAGTTCATTTACGTTGCATATGCAAAATATTATGGAAAATAAATTCTGATATCGGGCAGGTTAAGATTCATGAGTCTTTAGGTAGATGTCCCGTGATTATTACCAGCGAGGGTATGTAAATAAAGGATAAATAGAGTTATTTTCACCCAATTTCATAGCTTAAAACATTATTTTGTATCTGAGAAACTACAATAAACATATATTAAAATCATAAGATGAGTCTCTGTACGTACTATATGCCACGTACCTAGTATACTACTCATGGTACACTCTGTATTATAATAGCACCACCCAAAATGAAATCACAATATTTTTGAATTAATATATTTGATTTATTTTGGCACAACCCTCGCCGATAAGTACCCTGAAGGTTATTACAATTTCCTCACTCTAGTTCACTCTAACCGTCACTTTACTCGCGATTATAAATTATTCACATTAAGGTCAATTTCCCGTGATCAGATAATCATGAGAAATCTATATAATAAAAATGAATTGCTGTACGTAAGTCTCACTAAAACTCGAAAACGATTGGATCGATTTGACTAATTTTGGTCTTGAATTATTTGTGGAAGTCCAGGGGAGGTTTAAAAGGTGAGTAAAATATGATTTCCTTAGAAATAGGGATGGTCGATTATCATTGATTTTCAATGGTCATCGATGTTGAACAACAAAACATCGATGTTTAAAAATTGTTGAGTTATTTTATTTATCGATTGAGGCAGTACGAAGTTTGCCGGGTCAGCTAGTAGTAAAAACAAAAACGGCTAACATGTCACATGACTCATCTAAGTGGCAATCAATTATAATATAAGGATACTTTCCACACCTTCGGAGATATACGAGTTACTTTTAATTTATATTGTTCCATATCTTTTATGTCAAACACCCGACAACGAAATTAATAAGGCATGTGTCGACACTTCTACGATGACTTTAGCTGAGGAGGCCTCGAGCAACATGGGTTTTTGTGTTGCAAACAAACAATTAAATTAAAGATTAAACTTTGAATAGCAGTGCTTTGACGCCATCTTGTGACGTCATAGGCGATGATACACCCCTAGGGTTGGCAAAAAAGACAGAACAAAATAACATAAAAAAAAAATTAAAAAATAATGTTAAAAAAAAATAATAACTTAAAATGAATACAATTTGTGAAAAAATATGGGAAGTAAAACTTTTCGATAGGCCTGTTGGTCTAGTTGATAATGAACTGGACTACTACGCCTAAGGTTGGGAGTCCGATTCCCTCCCAGGACAAACTTTTCTGAGATGAACAGGAATGTTTGTTCTGTGTATCTGGGTGTAAAAAATATCTATATAAGTATCGGTTGTCTGATCACCATAGTACAAGCTAATGCTTAGTGTGGGGTCAGATGGCCGTGTGTGAGTTGTCCAAAGATTTTTTTTTATTTTGTTTTATGTATCAATGCTCTTTATTTTAAAATTTAACTCAGTTCATAAATTTCAATTTCCATAAAAAGAAAAATTTCGACCAAGATTTAAATTTAATATCTCATAGTTAGCTTTAATAATGTATATAATATAATTATAGCAGTAAAAATGTATATAATACATAATAATATAATGAAAAAATATTATGAAAGCTTGTAACTGTTTTGGTTTTACTTCGGTAAAGCACAGAGTTTAAGACTTTTTTTACTTGTTAAACAATTTGAACAAAATAACGACATAATGTAAAATAATTATCACAAATTTAAGAACAAATAAACTCTGAGTTTAATATTGAGAAGTGAATAAAGTATCTTATAAAAAGAAAGATATTTAGTTCGCCATATTTTTTATACATATATGTACATATTCTTGTGCATGATATAAAGCAAATATAATTATGTATATTGGTATTATTATTATATCTAATACCTAGAAAAAACCAATTTTAGCACTTAAACATGCTCAATCTATGAAAGCTAAACAAAATATCGCTTCACTCTGTTCTCTGTCTATATGACATTTACTTTACCAAGTCACCGCATTGTACGTTTTAATTAAAGCGGTTTTCTCCATTTTAAATGGACCCCTAAACACTTAGATCACGCGCTGCTAAGATGGGTCATCACATGGGATGTATAGCGTGTCACACAGTTAAGGAGAAGTTGTTTAAATTCATGGTTAAATTAATGTCTAGTTTAAAATAATTTCGTTTAATTAAAGTGTTTATAATTTACATATATAACGTTATAAATGTATGTTTGTGAGGTTGGATGGATGGATAGATTCATGGATGGATGACCGCCCATGTCCCGTTTCAAGCCTTTGTCTGTATTAATTTAAATTAAAATCAAATTTCATTATCTTCAACCCGTAAAATAATTCAGTACGGGCTTCCCCTCACAGCTGAGGAAGCCTGGGGCATGCTAAATGAATTCTTTGCCATCTAGAATACATCGCTGCTTACCATCAGGCAGGATTATATTCAAGCACAAATTTATTGAATATCGAAACGAGAAAAAAAAAGAACACCTAGCGGGCTAGACTAAAATAGAACGTGTTTGTAGCCCAGGCTTCGTCTGCTTGGTTGTTACATGAATAAAAAGTAACCTATGTGTTATTCTAGACTATAATCTATTCCTGGGTAAAATTTAATTCAAATCAATTAAGCAGTTTTAGCGTGAAACAGTTTTTGCGCGAAACAGAGTGAAAACTTTTCGCATTTATAAAATTTGTGTTATGGTAACATATGTCATAATGTAAGAAGTTATTATTTTTTACTATACATATATAGTTTGTCTAGGTTATCATTGTACTAATCTGTCATTGTCAATCTGTCATTCATTAAGTGTAATGTCAAACCTCTTCACTGTATCATCTCATGTTCATCTGTCATAAATATTATAACCAAGAATAAAATCAGTTTATATCTCAACATTCATCCATTATTATTGACAACCCAACTCCACAACAATTAGTAAAACATACAAAGAATAAAGATATGTTTTGTCATCGCAAAAGATGGTAGTGCAAGATTTTCGTGTCATCGAGACCTAGTCGCAAAGTCGTGCATAAAAGCAAGGTAACCTTTCCGTTTTCGAGGTCTGCATAAATAAAGTAACGATTTATAATTCTTTGACACTAACGGAAGGCTTCGTGAGGAAAATTGTCTCGTTCTATAACGGGACCATCGGTTTTCATATTATCACCATCAATTTTATAAAACACGACGGGATGCTCGTTTGACGATATTTTATATATATTTTAACAGAGAATAGACACTTCGTTATAAAAATGATCACTAATGAATCTTATGCTTGAGTATGTCTTGTATTTTGATAAAATCCTAGTACTTAGTAAGTCGAGTTTACAGTGATTAATTAACATCTTAAATTAATTTCTAGAAAACTGTGATAATTACACTGAAAATTCAAAGGGTTTTTGTCAAGGAATCCATTAATAACGACATCTTTTTATAAAATTTAGTTTTATATTTGTATAATATTAGACAAGGTTAATTAAAATATTCAAAAAACGTAAGTTTTAATTACGAAGTTCTACTACGAAGGAAGACAAAAAAATATCATTGTATTGTTAACTATTATCTGGAGCGAATTCTGAACGTATTACGTTGCGGGACTTTGAGTCCCTCTCGGAAGAAGCCCAGTAGTGGGCATCGCGTTAGGAGGACTCCGGTTGCGTTCCATTAGAGATAGCTGAGTCCTCAACATAGCGCTGAGGAAGGCCATCCTTTGGGGATTTTAGTGCGATAAAAATTCCCCGGATTAATAACCCTGTGTCCTTCCCATGGGCACCTTTTGAAGGTTTCGCCTTCGATATCACAAAATAAAGTTTCAAACCCGACACGCACATCTAATTTTCAATGTTATGTGTGTATAAGAAGTTGATTTATCACTTGCTACGGTGAAGGAAAACATCGTGAGGAAATTTGAACTCCTGAGAGATCTCCGTAAAGTTCTAGAAGAATGTGAAGTCCACTAATCCGTTCTTGCCAGCGTGGTATGAGCTGTACCACTAACATTGTGAGTGAGCCCAGCAGTGGGACAATTATGGGTTACAATCAATGGGACAATAATCACACTTGATACATACCAAATAAGTTCATCATAAATTCTATTCATGTGCAGTAATGTATTCAGTATGATACTTATTAATTAACAATAAAAAAATACGAAATTATTGTGAAAATATAACGCGCAAAACCACAGTAATGTCACCTTAACGCGTTAGAAAGTGCGCGATGACCCGGCGGGTGAATCTTCGTTAGGACTGCAAGCTTGCGGAATTAGAAGTTGTTCGATACATTTTACTGACTAAAACTAAACTGCAAATACTTGCAATTGAACACGATGTGAGGATAGTATTACGTTCATAATATACAAAATAATCTAGTTATTAAATACGCATTATTACGGATAACTCATAACATAAATCTACTGTATTCTAAAGGCTCAGGACCTCTTAGAGTGGCGCAAGTTAAAAGAGGCTTACTACGTTAGCAGGACATGTAAAGAATGATGGATGGATGGATTAACTCAAAAAATACTCGTCAGATGTCGCTCTTAAGTGGAATCTAATGCACCTGCTTTCAAATAAAAAGTACATAATCAAAATCGGTACTAAAATTATCAAAAATATATATGTATGTTTATCTACCGAAACCTTTTTCAGAGAATTCTGAACAGAGTTTCTAGACATGTGTTTTAGTCTAATATCCTCGCGCATACTATTTTAATGCAAACGGGTACTTACGATCTATTTATTATTATATCGATATTTTGACCCAGTTACAAGACTTGCCCTGACCATGTCGAAACTTGATTGTAATCGCTTTAAGATCGTGACACCCGTTTGCAGTAAAAAAAATGTTTCGACCCAGTTGCATGGGTCGTAGTTTGCATTAAAAAAAAAGTTACTAGAGACATCAGTGTATGAGATTATTAATTAATGCCAATACTAGAAAAATTATATAATAACCGTAATAAAAATAAAATTACAGTTTTCGAATACAGAAGACTTTATTTTATATTAATTGTTACCGGTACTTAAAAATAATTACCGGTTTCAATAATTGATATGAAAGATGGTAACATGCGCCTCACTTTGGATTTATTGTGCTTTGAGTTATAAGCTGTAGCGATTTTGATTCTTTAAGCCAGGTGTCAGCAACCCTTTTTGTATGAGGGCCACACATTTTGTATGGTGCCCAATTTTATGTGTTGTTGACGGGTCACAAGAAGCGCCAGATTGCGTCGTATAAAAGGGTATGTGGGCATACTGGTCGTTGCTTACTATTGCCTACAATATTCTGCTTTTCTTGTATCTTTCTCTTCCCCGCGTGTGCGGGTCTATTAGTTCCCAGCAGGCAACGTGTTAGTAACACCTCTCAGGTGTTGTTAATGTCTATGGACAGCTGTGTGTGTGTGTGTGTGTATGTCTCTTGATCACATAAAACATTACTCAACGATCTAACGATAACCGGGTTCAACTTCTTCATGTGCACTCTGTGTATAAATAAATAAATTTAATAAAAATTTCATAAAGTCACGAAAGTTACTCTGAAGCACAAAAATGGTCAAATTTGACAAACAATCCAGCACACGCTGTTCAAACTTGAACACACGACATCGTCGGGTTAAGAAAGAGCAGTTACGGGTTTAAATAACACTTTCATAAAGACCACAGACAACTGCTCATAAACCAGAATCTACTAATTATAAGGGCCGGTGAAATGATAATGGGTCATTACTCGATACTCAAACTAGCTTACGCCTGTTTCAATTAAACTTTAATTGACTTTGTGATATACAATATAAAATCATCCTGGGGAAGCTGTGGACTATATCCATTATAGAAATATAATTATGTATTTTATGTGTTATTCTAGACTATAAACTATCCCTATGCCAAATTTCATTCAGATCCGTTCAGTAGTTATTGCGCGAAGGAGTAACAAAGATCCTTTAAACCATCCTTAGAAACTTTTTTTATAATACTAGTAGAATTTTTAATCAACTGCGATTTAAAACATTAACTAAATAACAAAAGAACTGTCAAAAACCGGTAAGAAGAGGAAGAATAGAATTAGGAATTGCCTGCTTTTTACTTTGATGAGAAGGTTAAGGCCATAGTCCATCACGTTAGCAAAGTGCGGATTGGCAGACTTCAAACACCTTTGAGTTTAGCACTTTGAGTTTCCTCGGCATGCAGGTTTCCTCACGATGTTTTCCTTCACCGTTATAGCGAGTGACATTTAGATACTTAAAACGCACATAACTTCAAAAAGTCAGAAGTGCGCGCCCTGGGATTCGAATCCGGACCCGCCGAGTACCAGGCCGAATTCATAACCACTAGGCTATCACCGCAAAGATAGCGTTAGCCCAAAGTAACTATTCCACGCGGACGAAATCGCGAGAGGAAGAAATTACAAAATAATTCACAAACTAATTTCTGTTCGAAGCAACTAAGTCGGTTGAAAAGACGAAGAATTTTCCAACATTTACGACTAAAGGAAAGTGACAACGTGGTTTTGTATGGAGGCTGTTTTACGATCTTTTCTACTACAACACATTGTCGGCAATTGCGAATTGCATTCAGCCTTTTGTACTACATTGTCGCAATCTTTCCGCACGACTAATGTGAAAAGGGCTTTAAGTAACCTGGAACTGTGCTAAGTGCTTGTTTTGTGGGAGAAAATGTGAGGTAGTTTACTTTCGTGGTTTTAAAATTATCTTCGCGGATCCATCGATGGCCTACTACTGACCAGGCGTCTCTTATACTGAGAAGGCCTAGAGCACCACGCTGCTCCAATGTGGATTCTTTTAATATTTTTTTTTAATATCTTTGGACAATTCACACACAGTCATCTGACCCCAAATTAAGCGTTAGCTTGTACTATGGTGATCAGATAACTGATAAACATACATATATACTTTTAAAT
>DWJZ01005253.1:0-14282 GCA_018249125.1 Asbolis capucinus | reverse complement strand
TGGGACTGTTGGTTAAAAGTTGGTCTTCAGAACAGTGATAGCGGTGAAAGCCTAGTGGTTAAGAATTCCGCCTCCTACTCGGGGGGTCCGGGTCGAATCCCAGGGCGCGCACTTCTGACTTTTCGTTATGTGCGTTTTAAGCATTGAAATATCACTCGCTATAAGGGTGAAGGAAAACATCGTGAGGAAACCAGCATGCCGGGGATTTTGCAAAACTCAAAGGTGTGTGAAGTCTGCCAATCTGCACTTGGCCAGCGTGGTGGACTATGGCCTTAACTTTTTCATTCAAAGAAGAGACCCTTGCCCAATAGTGGGCAGTGATGGGTTGAGATGATGATGATGCTTCAGAACGGTAGGTCCGGCGCGTCTATTACATAATATATCTAGAAAGCCGAAAGCGATGACGAAAATATTGCGATAATTGCTGTTAGACTGCACGTTCGTAATACGGATTTTTTTTGTATTTTTTCACTCGTTGCGTTACATATGAGTATTTTACACATAGTGATTGTGATCTTGTTGCTGATTGTTTGCTGGCTGCTTGCACTTTGTAAATTTTAGCTAAAAGAGTTCCGAAGTTCGAATTCTGTAAGCACCTTAATTATCTTCTCGGCGCCTATCACTTCCTTCATGGCAAACAACGCGTTGGTGACACCCCAGCCTGGTGATCAGTTAGCATCAGGTGACTCGTTAGTTATTTCTAATTATAAAAAAAAAACTTAATAAAATAACTTCTGAAAAGAGATAATTACTAAAAACAGTAACTACTAAAAATGTAACTACTAAAAAAGGTAACTTCTGCAAAAATGTAACTACTAAAAAAAGATAACTACTAAAAAATCATTATTTTTATATTACTTTTCCGAAACGATGGTTGATTTTAAAAAATGACGTTCATAAGAGATTTACCTACATGGAATAAATGATTTGACTTTGACAAAAAAATTACGAAAACAAGAAGACTATTAAAAATCCTTATTATTTCCTATGAGTTTAAATATATAAAGTTAAAATATATTTTCATTATTTCTCAACTACTGCTACATGCAATTTAGATGGGACGTCATATTTCACAAGTAACATTAAAAATTCTGACATTACATTCGACTATCAACTATAAAACAATAGATATTATCTTTAACGACGTTTGACATTATAATAATACCGTGTTGACACACCACAAATAAATTCTACTAAAAGATATTATCTTTTATCTTGACTTTGAATATATATCTTTTGCTTTGGTAGTATTAAACTAATGTAACTTTAGGGTAACGTATATTATTGTTTTATAAATTTGCTAGAGGTGATTTTGTGTGGTCTTCTGTCAGTTTTAATACAGAGTGGAGAGCTTGTCGGTAGATGGCTTGTGGTTAATCTAAGTGATCGGCAAAGTTAAGCAAAAGCGGGTGGGGAAAGTAAATGGGTGATAAGTAAAAAACTTCATGAACGTTTTTCGGAGGGCACGATTGGCAGTCGTTAAGCCTTATCGGAGGTCTTCGTTCGGCATAAGAACTATTAGAAATACATATATCCATTTAGATCGGTCAATCACCTTACCAATCCGCTATGAAGCGTATGTTTTTGGCCTCCATAGTCATGAGGAGGAATGCTCAGTACTGGGTCGTTGGGTTGAAGCAAATTACAGGTCTATCTTTTATGGTTTAGGTAACGTATCGGCAACCTTTTCTAATATGAAGGCTACAAACTTGTCATTGGTACAAGCCTCATATTATGTATAGTTGTCGGGAGTATCACAAGTGCGTTGCCATACGCATGCGATCCGCGGGCCAAGGGTTGCCGACCCCTGATTTTAAAAGGGTACAGAGTGTGAGAATGAGAGCAAAGTTACTCTTGTCATCTTTATGATTGCGTTCAAAATTAAACTAGATTTTTACAATTTTTTGTTAAACTTGTATATGTTTGTATATTAGTTTGTCGAGTGTTTGAGTCAAATCTCGCAAGCTTAATTAGACCCACTTCTTCTTACACTACGAAGCTAAAATTTTGCAACCTTCTGTCCTGATGACAATGCATTTTTATAACAAACAGGACCTGATACTACGTTCAGGACTGGCACCAGACAAGGGAACACCTCAACGGTTAACAATACAGTTATAGATTTTTGTGTTTTTTTGTATTACGGCTGAAAAAAGGTTGTGTTTTTGAATATTTAAATAAACCTTATTTTAGTATGATGCTCCGAAAATATATAGTAAACAGTGCATCGAATAACGTTAAAAATAAAAAAATTAAATATTTCTTTGCACAACTCACACACGGTCACCTAACCCAAAACTAAGTGTTAGCTTGTACTACGGTGATCAGACAACTGATAAACATACATAAATATATTTTGAAATACATACTTTTATAGATATTTACACTCAGACACACAGAACAAACATTTCTGCTCATCACAGAAAAGTTTGACTTGGGTCGGAATCGAACTCACGACCTACGGCCTAGCAGTCAGGTTCACTAACCAGTACACCACCAAAGGAAGTTTATTTACTATTTACGTGAGAAAAACTAACAATTAGAAATATTAACAGACTGCATGGAGTGTAATGGAGTATTTATTTTAGTATTTTGTTTACATGTTATCTTCACGGGAAAATAGTGCTTATTCACCTGTGTTAGGTATCAGATTACTTTGAGAATGATAATGTAATAAAAATTATATGTGCAAAACGTGACACGGCAACCATGACCAGCGCAATATTATAGTCACTAGAAGTGCAGTAGTAAGGGTTTATGCGAAATAACTGCAATCGTTTTTAGGTGTTGCACTAACGGCGAGTAACTATAAGCGAGTACTGAGCGTACTATTTTTCTTCTTTTTTACCTTAGATAAGTTGGCGCTTGACTGCGATCCCACCTGATGGTAACCGATGAAGTCTACGATGGTAAAGCTCACTAACTTAGTAGAAGCCTAGACTTGAAGACTTTAACATTGTAATCGGACGGGAACATCGACGTGGGCAACTTATTCCAATCCTTCGCAGTATGGGTGATAAAAGATGAGGCAAAGCGCGTCGTTCGTACTGTAGGGATGTTTATGACGAAGGGGTGTATGAAACACAATATTGAGCACTTGAAAATAAAAAAATGGTATATGCATACAAACGAGCAGATGGTCACCTGATGGTAAATAACTTCAGACTGGGGTGTCACTGACGTGTTACATGCCAGGACGGGAATGACAGACTCACACGCGCGGTGGTACATCAAGGGAAACAGGAGATCGCTGAAGCACCTGAGGATAACAGAAGAAATATAGAAAGGATGATGACTGAGAGACGTGGAGAGAGATGAACAGAATACTCTCAAGTACTCAACCAGTACACAATGTCGATTGACTGATTCAAGCAAATAGGTAGTCACCAGCCAGCCAGGCATCACAAGTAGGTGCAAACAGCAAGCCCCTTAGCTATGCACCTGATCTCCGTTGCCTCCTACGACTGATCTGGACTTCAATTTTATTAATTTGGTTTTAGCAAAGGGGAGATCTCTCGCCAGGCGAGATGTGATGCCTGGGGAGCGGCCGAGCTGCGACAGTTGTTAGTCGGGACTTATATATATGCTAACGATACAGAAAACTCCCATAGCGTGATTCAGGTTTTGTCATGACGTCATCATGTGACGTAATGTACTATGTCACCACATGGTAAATAAACTTTCAATATTGCAATGAAGTTAATAGGTAAATATTGTAATCTGTACATTTTTGAACTGTTACCTAGAAACAAAGAGACGAACGCCACTACCACTAACTGTTAGTGGTGACCGCCAGTGCACATCAGAATCCCCTCATTTCTTGAATGTACTGGCTCTCAACACCCCGGCTGGGCAGTCGGCCAACTCATCGATCTCTGGCACTTCGATAGTTCAATTGGTTTGGTTGGTGTTCGAGCGTGGCATTCTGGGGCCGTCCCAGATCTATATCAACTATTAAAAATACTTACTACAAAGTTTCTTGCAGTGCCTCTTTATATAAATCTTTGGCTATGGTACTTTCATTAAGTAATTGCCATTGATTTAAAATTAATTTATTATCACTAATTTCTTATCGTTAAAGAAGTATATCTGCCACGAAAGTTATAAGAAAATACAAAAATTGTAACACCTTGACTGCCGAAGTCAGAAGTTGTTTTTACTTTTATTAGTTGTGTATTAACTAAATTAAATAAAATTGTCAAATGAATTCAAAATACTTTTTGATTCAATTGTATTATTCAGTCCTATTTGAAAATGGTTGTTTTTAATTTCATCAAAAGTCACATTTCACTTAATTGGAAGGATTTTTATGAGGCCTCAATATTTAATCCGGTGAAATTGTAAGGCACTCCCACTTCTGAGGTTCCTTTTGAAAATCTTCTTTATTCATGTCTTTCACTTTAAATTGCAAATTCTGTTTAGAAGAGATAATTGGATGTGGTATTAGAATGGTCGTGGTCGAGTGTAATTCAGTTTTATTGGCAATAAATATAATTAGAAATCCATAATATATTTGCTTATCCTGAAAATCTTGAATCAGAAGGTATACACATCTGAAATATGATAAAATATTTTGAAATCCAATATTAATTTTTATCAGTATACCCGGTGGTTTGTTTCCATCCTTAGTGATTGTACTGGTTGAGCAAGACCGCTCGCGTGTTCTGGAGTGCACATAAAGCCCAATTGTTGGATTTGACCACTTACGACCTCAGTGGACCAGCACGGTGTACAATGAACTTCGTCTTCTATCAGTGAGGAGAAAAAAACCCATGATTAGTGAAGCGTACAGAGTCGACAGAATCGTCTAAAAACGAATAAAACTTTTCATTTCAATGAAAGAAAATAAACAGGTTTCTTTTCAGACACAGCTATCTAATACTTTGCAGAATATAATTATAAAGAAAAAATAATAGAAACAGTACTATACTTTCAAAGACTATACTTATACTTTTGTAGAATAAGAAATGAATGAGCCTATAATTAATAAACTTACCAGCAATTTCATCGCATATCGCTATTAGGCGACGGTGCGACAGTACTCCTGAAAATATTCATTGAAGCGTTTCGTGATTGCCAATCGTATAAAATATGATAGCTATGCTTTTCATTACCGCTGACCTTCAAGGTTTAAAATGTATGCATACAATGTCACTTATGTGCATGTTTGCTTTGACGTATAATCATTGTTTCTCTGTGGCTGACCTGTTTATGGCACACTACAGAGCATGGTTATTCTGTATTGAGAAGGCCTAGAGCATCCTGTAAGACAAGTCTCTCTTCGTTGATGAGGATGCCTTTAGCATCGTCCAAACCAGAGATCTCTTTTTTATACAAAATAAGGTAATGCTTGCCATCGATCCCACCTAATGGGAAGTGGTGATGATGTCTAAGATGGACACACTAACTTAGTAAACGCCTATTCACTCTTCTCTTGAAGACTCCCACATCGTACTTAGGTGGGAACACCGACGCCGACGAGTTATTCCATTCTATTGCGATATGCATTATTAAAAACGAAAAAAACCGCGTCGTTCGGACCGGCGAACTGCTGGTGCTAAGGAGATTCAAAGACTGAGACAGGTAGCTCTGGGGTGGCTTCAATCAATTCAAAGCCCGGTACTGATATTAGGTTTCTGTTCATATTAAGGAGGTCTAATACGCTGCCTTGCTGATGGATGATTAGTGGCTAACCCAAGAATCAGAGGCTTTCATGCCACCCACATCCAAATTAGATTAAGGATTGCTATCTAACACCGCCTCTGACGGTAGACTAGGAAGAACGGAAGCGTTCATGAAATTTTTGCCACTAGCGGTCACCCATCCTGCTGCGGACCGTGCGCGCAGTTGCTTAACTTTCCTATTCCTTATGAAAAGTCTCATGAACGTTTAATTATATTCGCTAATGAGCAAATTTAATAATAAAAATGTATGAATATTGTGTATGTAATCTTATGACTTTTATTAAGTGAGCTCGATGTTTCTATAATGAAATAAAATGTTTTGAACTTATTTTTTGACTTCACTATCAACCTTCAGTTCTCGGTTTATGGATATTATTACCAACAATTATTTCAACCGTCCATGGTAACCGCAACAAAGATGTATGAGGGTGTGTGACCGTTTATTGAAACAACTTTCAGGCTCCCGGCAGCAGCGACCACGCAACAGAACGAGCAGGAATGTTCACTAATTTGTCTTCAATAACATCCATTACAGTACAATGGTACAATTACAGGTTTATTTGGTCAATCGTTGCCTTTCACATCAAATTGGACCGTCATTTTGGGCGGGCCCCGAATCATTATGCTGATCATTAACTGGATAAATTAGTTTTATTGTACGTCTAATTCTGTTGATTGAATATGTAAAGTGAACTGATTGCTGACTCCAGCTACCTATTGTTATGAATACCTTTACTTTAGTTTATTTACTTGTCAAATTAAAATGGGTATACAATGCCTTATCGAAGGGATCTAATTGAATAAGTATCCTAGGTCATATTCTGTTTTTTTTCGTCTACCAACCCGCACTTGGCCAGCGTGGTGGACTATGGCCTGTTAAGGTTGCCAACCCTACTATATTATATAGTATTGTACTGTATTTCGGGACTCCATACTATATACTGTTCAAGAAATAACGCGAAAATAAGCTTACACGATTTTTCTCATTTTTTTCATGATAAAAAGTAGCATTTGTCCTTTCGATTCTTATAAAGTATCTAAATACGAAGTTTCGCTGTTAAATCTTTAATAATGACGAATTTCGACACAAACATTAATTCCCTTTTTTAACCCCGTCTCCTCAATTTTTCGCAATAAAAAGTAGCCTATAGCCTTCCGGAGTGTCAACTATATCTTTGTACCACATTTCATCAAAATTGGTTAAGTGATTTAGGCGTGAAAGTGTAACAAACGGACAGACAGACTTACTTACGCATTTATAATATTAGTAGGGAAATACGGATTCGCAATCAACTTTTCTTACAATACTTACTTTTCAATACATTATATTATACCTTTTTCATGAAAGGCACAACATTTACTCCACTCTTACCATTTCCATAACACAAACCGCTGAAAACCAGTTAAATCCGGTTCTAACTCGATACCATCTGGTAAACGCTACAGTTCCTTGATCCCGGCCGTTTTTATTTGCAAATGGCGTCGTCGCAACTTAACAAGTCCACTTTGTAAACTGAAGCTTTTTAATATTCAATCACTGATCCTATTGCACCATCAATTATGCATGAGCTGCAATGGGACACCCTATAGCTGCATAATAGGTGACTGTACTCGTAGCTACGTGATAGGCACATGATATATCGTTTTGTTTTGTTTCGAATCGACACGTTATTGAAAATAGTCGATACTAAAAACGTTTTTTTGAGTGATATTTCAAGTTATTCATTTATTTGTTGCATTAAAGTTAACGCGACATTTAACACGTAGATACAGTAGAAGAGATTTAAAGAAAAAGATTACTTCAATTATAAATGCAAACCAAAAATATGAGTCGGTTCATATTCACAGCCTCAAGTGACAAGTTATTTTTAAATGAATAAAAAATAAAAATAAAAAAAATTGTGGTAAGTAACATAGCTAGAAGCAGGTCAGGAGATGTTAATACCGAAACCATTCGAAAATTATTTCTAAGAAGACATTTATTGAGTTAATGTAGGTTTATACATCATCACCAAAATGGGATTGTTGTCATTCATAAGGTTAATGTGGCCAGCTGTATCCACGACTACAAAGAAGTGCACGAGATGCTCATATTAAAGTCAAGACTAGACATTATGTGCGGTTGGAATTCAACCGTAATTTAATTTAACAAAATATTTTTATTGATATGGTCAAAGGTCAGTGTATAAAGAATTATTTAACGTATTTCAAATGCATTTTGGTGTAAAATAGTATCTGCATTCCTTCTCCTTGAAGACTTTAATTGTGTCAAATTACATTGCCCTCTGTCCGCTTTCAATTCGCTTTACGTATTAATAAATAGATATATCTATGACTTGTAATATGTATATAGAGTCAAAAGGAAAATTGGCAATTATACTTGCTGAAAACATTTACAACATGTTTGTCAATAAGTTCAATGGAATATCCCTCGGGAAAGTATTAAATTGGTAATCCGAGAATATTGAATTACAATAGGATTGAAATTATATTACCCTACTTAATTTTCCTTGGAAACAGCACATTACCTACTTCAAAATCTCTCAACAGGAAAATCTGTTGGAATAATAAAATTGAAATAATCTGAAAAGCAAACGAAAGTTACGCCACCGGCTCATTTCAATACAATGAAAGCCGTCGGTATAATAAAATAACATTTTAGGACAACCGTAGCTCAGTCTGTGTCAAGGTTCTAAATAGTTGTAAATAGTGTCGGTCCCCTTTTTCTTTGTTATTTATTTCTTCTGCCTTTCTTTCCTCTTCGTTTCTTACTTTCTTCCTTATTCCTTTCTTTGTCCTTTCTTTCTTCTTCCTTTCTTTATTCTGTCTTTCTTACTTCTTCCTTTATTGCTTCTTCCATTATTTTTTCTCAATTTCTTTCTTCTTCCTTTGTTTCTTTTCACGTTTCTGTTAATATTCAGTCGAAAATATTCTTTTAAAATTATTAAGCAAATCGATTTTTCTAATTAATCTTCGAACCTTTAGCAAGTAAATGAACATACGCGAGATTACGCTTTACATCTTCCGTTATTTCGGTAAAATTTGTAAGTTTAAGTTCAATTAAAGATTTTAATTTAAATCATTTATATTTTTTAAATGTCAGATTATTTAATTGAATGATTACAATATATCTTACAACATTGGTTCCATTAGAACTATCATCTTGGTTCAAAATAAAACTGTTATCATAAAACTGTATTCAGTCGTTAATATGTTATTTCGGTTAAGTTGTATATTTCTTCAGTTTAGAATCCCGAAAATTTTATATCAATGAAATCACATACCAGAAAAAATATATAAGCACCTACAAACATGCTTTGGCATTATTATATTTTAAAAATAACTTGCCCACTGGCACCGTCGTACTATAAAATTATTTTTATCTCAACGTGAATATATTTTCGTAGTACAGAGTTCATAGTAAATTAAAGAGTTGCTAAATTCACCGGCACGTGCAATTTTGCCGCCTCGCGGCCGCCATTGTCCGCCATCTTGGAATATTAGATCTGTCATATTCCGCGCGGAATTTATGACGCCAGTGGTCGTAACAGTGACAGCAGTTGACAGAAACGACACGGCTGCGTTTTAATAAATGTTGCGTACTTCTGGGTTCTTTTGTTACGAGCGCGGTAAACGAAGTGGTAGGGGAGAATTCTCTTTTACGATATGCTCTGTGATTACCGTCCTTCTCGTTTATTTTTCCGGTGTATGCGTGTATGACGTATTTTTGTAACATTATTACGCTTTTCTGATGATGTTGTCACTTATAAAAAAGGTGTCATTTAACTCCTTTCGTGCTTCAGAGGACACATAAAGTAAAAGCAAAATGAAATCTGTCGTTTTTGGTGAGGTCGAATCGAAATTGCTAAAGTTTATTGGAGACCTGTAGGCAGCTAAAACATTTTAAACCAATCCGCATTGACCAAGTGCGGTAGAGGACGCTCTGTGCTGAAGAACATATCTATATTAATATATTTTTTTAATTTTAGGCTCATCTCACACACGGCCATCTGACCGCAAATCTTGTACTATGATGATCAGAAAACTGATAAATATACATATTTAAATACATACTTATACAAATATTTACGACCAGACATACGAACAAACATTCCTGCTCATCACAGAAAAGTTTAACCTGGGTGGAATCGAACCCACGTTCTTCGGTGTAGCAATCAGGTTCGCAAACCATTATTTTATTTATTTATTTGAACACCAACATAATGTACACTGATTACATTAAAGTTTTGGTACAATTAAATGAACAAGATATAAATACATATAAAAAAATACATGACAGTCAAAAATAAATTAAGTCACAAAAATAAAAACATTAAGATACACAATACAAACGGTTGAAGTATGACATTAAAATAAATATAAAAATATGGGGAATTAAAAAATACAATACAACACTGCCGGCCTGTCAAATATTGTATAATAGTAATTTTGTTAATAATTAATTTTTTTATTAAATTTATACGCGATATAATTTTTTTTTCACACATTGGGTTACTTAATCGAAGGTTTCATGCGGAGCTATAACGTTTTAGAAACTTTATCTTTGTTCATCAGGAATAATGTAAGATTCGAATGGTAAAATATTTTTTTAAATCGGTACAATAGTTTCGAAAACTAGTCTCGTCAAACAAACATACAATCAAACATCTTTATAATATTAATAAAAACCAGGGTCACTTCTGACCCGATTGTACATGACTTATAACCGTATAAAACAGACAATTTGCCGATACAATACAAAAATACGAAATGCTGCCAAATTCTCTTTCTCCCAGTAACTATTGTATCAAATGATGTATAAATATAACATCAACGACGTCATGTTATATTTGTAGCAAACATTTGTAAATGTATTTTGATAATATTGTGATGTAAATAAACACGAGTATTGCATCATGCCATTTGATCATAAGCAAGTCCATACTGATATACGAATTTCAAACAGGTCTGAATACCAACTATATTTTCGCCCGAACATTACATTAAAATACGGCTTCATTGATGGCCCGCTGAGTACGGATGTCTCCGAATATTGGAGGCCTAGACCATACGCTCTCCAATCTGGATTTGTGGGGTGGCCAACTTAAGTCGAATGGTTCTATGCCGTCCGAAGACTTCCGACGTGGCGTAGCGTCTAACGAGAGGAACCGGGACCGATATGGTATGACCGACCGAATATGTCACGTGCCCTCCGATGCACGGAAGCGCTCATGACATTTTTGCCACTAGCAGTGAATTTAAATACAAATTGGGTAAACGTTTTATTAATTTGCTTATTGGGGTAGTTAAATTGTGCGTAGTTTTGCAAAGAGTACCTTTATACCAATACCATCTAGATACCTTACTTTTTGATGTCGAGGGAGAAACCTTCGCAAATTTTTCGCACCGAGAGGAATCGGTTTGCGGTCGGATCTCTGCCTGTAACTCACCTGTGTACTCGTAGATACCTGGTATTTTGTCTACAGTTTCATTATCTCGTCATTGGCTGCCACGAGCGTGTCAACTGTGATCCATCAAAAGCAGATTTCTTCCTTGAAGTTGTTGATGATTGCATGCGTTAGTCACTTATCATCATGATCCGTCATCTTTTTCAACGGATGATGATGATGTTGCCGGTGATTAGATGCGTTGATCTTTAACCAACTCTATCTAGTATCCATCAACTTTTTCTGCTGCCAATTTTTGCCTGATCGTAACAATTTTTTTTACCTTAGATAAGCTACCGCTTGACTACGATCCCACCTGATGGAAAGTGGCGATGAAGTCTTCGATTGTAAAGCGCACTAACTTAGTAGAAGCCTATTCACTCTTGACTTGAAGACAAATTAAATTAGCATTTAAAATCGAAAATGCGAAGGGTGATTGATCTCATTAATAAAGAACACTGAGAATGTACGATGACAGATATTTGGACGTTTCGTTAAATTGTTTTTTATCGTAAATGGTAGATATTTTCTTTCTACAAGACACTGATGTGTGTCGGGTAACAGAAAGACGGACGACCGATGTAGTTGCCAAGTGGCCAGTAATCAAAATATGTTACAGAATTATGTTGAGTTAATTTATTTAGAAC
Organism: Asbolis capucinus; assembly: GCA_018249125.1. Classification (NCBI taxonomy): domain Eukaryota; kingdom Metazoa; phylum Arthropoda; class Insecta; order Lepidoptera; family Hesperiidae; genus Asbolis; species Asbolis capucinus. The sequence continues at coordinate 2,504 of DWJZ01005253.1, read as the reverse complement.
ATGCCAGGAACATAAAGTCGTGGAAGCTTATTAGTCTAAACAGTGGTCTGCCGAAGATGGTCTAAGTTCTAAACCTGAACACACTTATAATTTTCAAAAAGTCATGTGAATATTGAAAATTAATCATCAAAGCCAATGAGCGTGGGTCAAGGAAAGCTTTGTAAGAAAATCTGTACTCCTGATAGTTCTCTATAAAGTTCTTGAAGGTGTGTGAGAACCAATTTTCGTTTGACTAGTTGGTATACTCTCCCCTGTACCCCTCACATTAAGAGAGACCTGAGCAGCTGTAAAGTAGTTACTGTCGCCTATTCCTTAATTATAACAATCGGAGCGATCTCTTTACGTACCCTCAAAACATACATGTCGAGCAAATACATCATCAAATCAGATCATTTGAGTTAGCCAATCAGAGGTCTTGCTTTGAATGACGTAATCAAGATGGTGTTGTTTGGCAGTTCTTCGGATAATACTTTGTTATTTCATTTTGTTTTCATGGTTACTTATAGCATTGATTCCAACAAGACAAACAGCGTATTTCTGGTCTTTCTTCACATTATCTTAGGCCTGTTTGAAACAATTCCGCATTTAAGGAGAAACTAGAATAGGACCAGGTAACCAAAAGTTCTTCCTATCTTCTCCATTAAAAACCTTAATGGCATAGAATAATTTTTGTTCTTGGTCAATTCATGAAGCAGCTTACTTTTGTAACTGTGTGTCGCTCGTTTTTTCTCATCCTTACCTGGCACCTCTCCAGAAAGGTTAGATTAGAAAATTTGATGTTCATAAGTACATATATAGAAAATACCATACATATAGAAATAATGCCTCGTCTTTCGAAACGGAAGTATATGGATATTGAAATTATATTGGTATATACAAATATGTACATATACCGGTTTGTATGTATGTACATTTGTTTGGCACGCCCTATAGACCAGACGGCTGGACGGATTTTGAAATGTGACATGTCGTTGAATTCGTAAGAATAAGGGCAGTGCCATAATAATATAAATTTTCAAAATGCTGCCCGCAAATGACGAAGAAAGGGTTAGGTTGTTCTTACCTTAGCAATATGGATATCAAATGAAAGATCGTGAAAAAACTGTTTCAAACATATATACTTTTAAACCATATAACGTTTATGTCACTGTTTTAACTGAAAATGTCATATCAGAAAAAAATATATATAAAATATTTCTAGTCCTTATTAAAGCTGAACAAAATAGAAACATTTAATTCTACATTTCAAATATATAGCTTACATCTATAGTACCTTAGTTAAAGTCAAAATATATTATTTCATCATAGAAACATCGAGTTCCCCTAATGAAAGTCAGAAGACTACATACACAATATACATCCATTGTTAACATTGTATTGTCTACTGTCGCCGGTGATGTAAGGTATGGTAATTTGGCAAGACGGCGGCCTGCCACGTGGCCCATCGCTGCTGAGAAACGTGTTGGCTGCCCGTGTGCTCGTGTCATATGCTACTTGAATATATACATATCCTTTGGAAGTGACACCGCGTCCTGGCTTGCTCTAGAATATTTTTAGAATTTTGATTGAAACGTGCTAAATTCTTTTTGATTTGGCTGTTTTAAATGAAGGGAGGAGTGTATTATTTCTTGCATGAACAAATGAGCGGTGATAGCCTAGTGGTTAAGAATTCGGCCTCCTAGTCGGGGGGTTCGGATTCGAATCCCAGGGCGCGGACTTCTTACTTTTCGGAGTTACATGCGTTTTAGGCATTTAAATGTTATTCGCTCTATGTTACTCGCATGCCGGGGAGTTTGCAAAACTCAATGGTGTGTGAAATCTGCCAATTCGCACTTGGCCAGCGCGGTGGACTATGGCCTTAACCTTCATTCAGAAGTGACCCGTGCTCAATAGTGGGCCGTGATGGGTTGAGATGATGAACAAACCAGTGGGTGACCTGGTCTATATGTGGAGACCATTAGTGTCGCTACTGGCCTCGGTCGCTACAACAATGTATGTATGTAATTCTTCCCGTTTGTCTTTGTCATCTCCGCTTGTATGTTTCTTTCACGTCCTTCCTAGCTGACAACTGGACTGATATGATTTTGCACTCAACTCGTTGTGCACTATGTTCATTATACAATGTTACGGGTACTCACGATATACGTTTTCATATACGGTATCTGACATGATGTCATTCGCTTGCTTACCGCAGTTCAGCCGGGACTATGATCAATGCAACTAGCTCGAAATATCGAGGTGATAAACATATATCGTGAGTACCTATAACATAGAATAATTAACCCTGATCTCATTTTTCGAATGACTAGTAGCGACAGTGATTACATTATATTAGAGAAAGTATATGTATGTTCTAATAACAATAAAATTAATATGTGACATAAATAAATAAAATATTTCAGATTGTGTAACATTCACTGAATACTAGGTCATCGTCAAAATATTTATAGCTACTTATGATAAATAAGAATAAAATGTACATAAGTGTTGTTCAGCCTTGCTTT
>DWJZ01005252.1:0-14282 GCA_018249125.1 Asbolis capucinus | reverse complement strand
AATAAATTCACGTTTCGTCTCTTGTGACAATGTCATAAACAGCATTAGAATGTCTTGGTCGTATTTCAGTAGCATCTGGAAGCACCATTCCACGCGAGCCCGCTTCTACTCCGCTGTCAGTTCATGAGGGATCCAACGACAACAAAGTTTCGAAACTTTTAATTCTTTGCGTAAAATTTTATGAATTTGGCTCATACTAATCCCCAATAGCCCTCGAATTGTCTCATAGGTAATCCGCGGGTTGTCTTCAATTAGCCGCTTAACAGTAGCCACATTATTTTCGTTGACGGCAGTTGAAGGACACCCTTCACGAAAGTCGTCATGTAAAGACACCCGAACTCTCTCAAATTCATCGCCTCACGGTGCTCAAACAAGGTGCCTTCTTTCCCAAAAGCATTTTGAAGACGAGCTGCACAGTCTTGCGCGGAGAGAGAACTTTTAAAATCATTAAAAATCATCGCTCTATAATCTTTTCGACGTAATTCCATTTTCGTTGCGTACGTACACCTTTGATGTGTGATAAAAAAACAATTGACAAATGATTTCCTACCAATTTTCTATTCTTATTACCAAGAAGGTTGCAAAGTTTAAAAAAAATCGAAATTCAAAAAATTTCGATTAGCTAGAAGTGCAAAACTTTTAATGTGCCCCATGTATGTACAAAATCTTTGTTTCTATGTTTGTCCGTTATATACTCTGTAATGGTAGGAGATAGAGTACCGATGTCTGAAGCAACTTTGTTCAGAATTCTCTGGAAAAAGTTTTGGTATCAAAATGATATCGATCGGACACATGGTTGATGCGTAGCAACGCGTGCCGGGTACAACTAGTAGTTCATTTATATTTCGCTGTATTGGCCGTTCCTAAGTAGTTATCTATGGTTTATCAATAAAACTATAGTAATCAGGCAAAATGACATAATTGCGCAGTAAGAATATCAAAGTAACATTCATGTTCACAGAGAATGCTGCCCCCTAGTTCAAGGATTCTAATCTAATGTTTTTATAATTCTTTTTTTATCTAAGATAAGTTAGCGCTCGACTACGATCCCATCTGATGGTAACTGGCGATGAAGTCTTCGATGATAAAGCGCACTAACTTACTAGAAGCCTATTCACTCTTGACTTGAAGACATTTATATTGAATGGAATGGAAACACCGACGCGGGTAGCTAATTCCAATCCTTCGCGGTACGGGTGATATTTTACCCGTACCAACCCCAAGCCTATAATGCAAAAGCAGTTGGCCCTGGTTGTAGTTAAATATCAGTGGCAAGGAATTTAGCAGTATTAAGGCGGTACCTACAGCATGGGATTAGACCTCGTTGGCAGACCAGGCTGTTGTAAGCAATAAATTTTGTAAGATGTAAACTTTATCGACGACAAATGAAATTAGTGCCCAGCTGTTTAATCAGCTGTAGTTAGCATGTCAAAACAGCTTAGTTCATTTTACACCTGGCTTTTCAAAATGCTTGTAAAGTTCGCTTTTATCATTAAGATAAATGCAAAAATCTTACATGAAAGAGAATTCAAATAACGCACTGTCGCCACCAGCGCCGGCCGGCTGTCACTACGAGACCGGGTCAACTTGCAATTACACTCCGTTTATATATTATCATAGTACTGTATGAATTGTCACATATACTATTTTGCGATTATAAATTATTGAATCCATTTGGTTATATATTGGAACGCGGCCTATTAATCATTTGAAATAAATATAAGTAAGTTTATAGTAGCTGTGACAGTCAGCTGTTAACATTAATGTTGCCACAGACAGAAAAGAAGAGGAAACAGAAGCCAGCTGCTGGGTGGTAGAACTTCGCAGAAAGATTATTATCTGTTTGTAAAGGTGGAACAGGTAATTACTACCCTTTTATTTGAATTAGCCGCCAATTGACTGGTGTTTCGGCTGGGGCTTGAGACCCAGTTCTACTCTTGTTTCTCCGGTTTTCTGATATCCTCCTTTTAAATCTGTTTACATTCTTCGTCTACGCAATAGTAGCACCGCAGTCTGATGTTTTTAAGTTACATGGACGGCGGTGATCTCTCGCCCGGTGACCCGTCTGCTCTATTGATCGATAATTAATGAACAACTTCCATAGAAAATTTCACCCTTTACTTTCAACCCTAAAGGGGTTGTTGAAAGCCTCCTTAGCCTTTTTTCGCAATAAAAATTAGTCTGTTCTTTCTAAACTTCTATTCTATCTCTGCACCAAGTTTTATCAAAATTGATTCATCAGTTTAGGCATAAAAAGGTAACTACAGAGTTGCTTTGTATTTTTAATATTAGTAAGAATGAGTAGGAAATTTGACCAATGCGCTGATTTTAGTTAATACAATGAAGTTAAGAGGAGAACTATAAAAAATAATAAGGCTCAACAGGTTTCCAAGTAAATAAGGCAACTAGGATTACTGCGATTCCCAAAGGCTGACATTGAAGGCTGTATTTGGTACGTTTTTATACGAAATAATATATGTCAATGTACATACATACAATGTATATTAATTTATTTGTGTCACAGCGACACGCAATCTGGAGTCGTGACGAGATAACATCGTCTACACCTGCGTCTGTCAGAAACAATATTGTACTGCGTAGAAGTGAAGATATATATAAAAATCCAGTATGAAAGACGCGCTTTGCCCCGTCTTTTATCACCTGTACCGCGGGATTGAAATAAGTTGCCCGCTTCGGTGTTCCCATTCGATTACAATGTAAATGTCTTCATGTTAAGAGTGAAAATGCTTTAATTAAGGTTTAAGGTGTGATCTTAGTCACATGCTAACTTATTTAACGTAAAAAAGTATCTATCATTTATATATTTTATATTGTATCCTTTGAAATGAAATACATTTATTTCGTCTTAGGAACCAAAAGTGACAATTTGACAATATAAAGTCCCTACAACAACTGTAAAATTAATAACAAATATATTTTTTTAAAAGAATAGACTATTGATCGACAATGAGACAAGAATAGACTATAGATAGAGCGCCGCGCGAAGAGATCACCAGCTATCGGGCCAATGTACTCGAGGGCCAGTCTACACAACATTCCTTTAAAGTTTTAACATTTCTCATGCAGGGCCCTATCACGAAATTGTTTGTTTGTTGGTTATCACGCGGTTAATCATCTAACTCAGGGGTCATCGCCCACGCGGCCCGTGGGCCGCATGCTTCCTGTACGGGCCACGGATCCCATCAACCCGAAGGAACTCAGCGTTGATCCTGCTGACGACAACACATGCAATGCGCGAGTCACATAATCTTTACAAATTGTGGCCCTCACGTGGCCAAGAAAAGGTGACGTGTCTAACTGATTATGTCCATAATAAATAGTTCAATAAGTTCACCAGCATACATATATTCTATAATATATTCCACCCATCTGAACCACCACATCATTCATCTTCCACTTGGCAATATATCACCGACTCATAGTTTCATAAATAAATATTTATGTCTCGTATTCGATAAAACACGTCGTCACGTCGACACCGCGTTTCTTATTCTACCTTTTTATTGTACAATACAAAGAAAAACTTGTTTTATTTTTACCCAGTAATGGAGGAGAGGTTATGATTTCAACCCAACGGAACAGATGAACTCACACACGAAAATATGTGAGTCCCAATTATCGTGTGTGAGTTTAGGTGTTCCCGAAATACTCCTCACACACCTCACCTTAACCTATCACGGCCCACTATTGAGCACGAGGCTCTTCTCTGAATGAGAAGGTTAAGGCCAAAGTCCACCACGCTGGCCAAGTGCGGATTAGCAGACTTAACACACCTTTGAGTTTTGCCATCTCCCCGGCATGCAGGTTTCCTCACGATGTTTTCCTTTACAGCGAGTGACATTTAAACGCTTAAAACGCACAAACTCCGAAAAGTCACAAGTGCGACATGGGATTCGAACCCGGACCCCCGAGTAGAAGTCCAAATTCTGAACCACTTGGCTATCATCGCTGCGAAAATACTCCTAACTGCTTCAAATTACTGCTCTGTACCTTTTCTTTGCTTATATCTGTATTACTCGTCCACGTAGTAAAAATATCAAAAAAATGTTGACCCGTAAGGACGCCGAATGTAAAATTGTAAATGCATTGTGAGGAATCGATAAAAATAATAACATACAAAACTTTGTACGAAAAATTACATTATGTAGAGATATCAGCTTCCAGTTTCAGATTAGGATGTCACGAATCGTAATTATAATGGAACTAAAATATTTTAACTATAAACCTATAGCTGGAAACTTCAATTTTATTTATTGGTGTACAAGTGAAGTTGAAATATTCAGGCTGTGATATTCACCCAGGATGTGACGTCAGCGCTCTCGTGCGCGCCACCGGCGACGGCAGACAGAATTTCACACCTTACGATCACGATACGATCACGACTGTCGTAATCACATCTAAGTGTTTTGTGAAGGTAGATTCTTATTGCTATAACCCATTGTCGACCCAAATAATGGTTCGTCATTGGGTAATATCATTGCATTAAGTTTGCAGACTACAGTTCCTCTGAATCACCGTGTGCAGCATCGCTGGGCTCCAAATATGTTGGTGGAGTGTTTGCTGCAAAATTCCAAGCGAATGTAAATGGAAATACATTAATGACCACGGTTATCTCGTAACTAAAGAGATCCAGGGTATAGTACAATACAATGGTCCGACATTGACCAATCCACATTTGACCAGCGTGGTGAACATTTACTCACATTATGAACAGAGACACGAGCCCTGTAGTGCAACACTTATTGGTTGCAGTGATGATTCAGTGAATATTAGTGAACAGGTTAATGTGTTAAAACAATTTTAAACTGTTCAATAATTTCCATCGATCGTTGACAACAGAATCCAACAGCATTCCGTGACCTACAAAGCACGAATCACTATCAAAATTCTGACATTAGCGATAATCGATCCACTTTCCCAATCGCGATCGTGTTAAATGATCGTACATTATAAAAGTCACCATATTAAATATTCCAATACATGATATATGGCGTGTGAAATCATAGATATTTTTCTATTGGTGTTACGTCGATATCTCCCTTGCAGTGCGATATGGCGCTTTGAGCCGCGGGCGATATCAGTGTTTTTTGTTTTACAGAATGGCGGAACAGCGGACATTAAAATATATTTAGAACTTGTACGCTTTAGGCCGTGGGTCGTCAACCTTTTATTACATGAGGGTCACAAATATTGTAATAATATTCGTGCAAGCCACTTTTATGTATCGTCGTCGATTGGATCGCAAGAAACGGCAAGTTACGTCGAGTAATGGAATTTATGTGGGCCGCACTGCAATTGCATAGGGGCCGCAAGTTGCCAACCCCTGCATTAGGTGTTCGATGTTGCGTTGCTGCTTTGATAACGCCTCAGGTGTATCGATCCTTAGAAGTCCTTAATAATCCTTTATAACAGGCGCTTTATAACCACATACCTTGTGCAAACTTCTAATTTCCAAAAAAAGTTACATGCGTATTACCGGTTCAATAATCTCTACTTCTTCGGTCTAGTTGAGAAACGTGGAATCCTAAAAAGTTGTTATTTAGTATATAATATAATTAAGTAAAATTAAGAAAAAAATGGAAGAGAAGAAGAAAGGAAGAAAAACATGGTTCTTTTAAAAGTAGACTTATGTTAATTTATATTTTCATCCAGCCCATTGCGTGCAGTATCTTTGGATGGTTCACTTATCAGACCACGGTTCGTTGTCTCTGCTTTGATCAAGATCTGCTCTCAGCCGCAAACAATATATCGATTCTACGACGCACGGAAAATAATGAACTTTTTAAATACAAATGAATCTTTCTTCCGCCATTCATTACGAATTCAATGCATAGAAGTTTTAAAAGCAAAAATTATTTTCAGTATTAACATAAATCAACACAGTGAATGGTAAGCTCCGCCGGCAGTGTTTTCTTCTTTTATTATTCTTCTCTTTATTTCTGTTGCTGGTATTTTGTATCATCACAGCAATTCTTCTGATTCACTAGGTTATATTTACATGGCGACAATTCGTGTGCTATAACTTTGATTGCATGTAGAAATAATGATGTTTTCCTGTTTATAAAGAAAGTGTATCTGTTTGAATTGGAATGAAACATAAAATATATTTATATATACCAGATAACAACGGTTTATGTCTTCACAAAGATAGTTTGTTATTTGACATAATAATGTTTTCCTCCTGTATATAAAAGAAAGTTGAAAATAACAGCAGTTAAATTTTATTGATCGAACTTGCCATATCATGCAAATATGTATTTTCCTTACAAATAATACTCATATGTAATACATGTGTTATCTACACATAAATAAATAGATGCAAATATTATTAGATCAAAATAGTAAACTGCAGATTTTTTCATTATGTTACTTGTATAATGTAATTATACAGCAAATAGCAAACACTCAGAACTTAAAGATTTTAACAACAATTTCACTTGATTCCAATAGTATAACTACAAGCGTGTTATTCGTCTCGAGGTAGGCTTGCAGTCTCCAGAGAATCGAAATGATTCTCTACAACACAGCGACATCTAGTATCAACTCTTAACATATCGCCAACACAACGACATCTAGTATCAAGTCTCAACAACCGTCCAAGTGATTAAATAAATTATAATTAAATACATTAGATTTTTGCTAAAAGCCAAATACCTAAAACTGATTCATATTATTTAAAACATTTGAATAAATATTATATAAATCACTATCAATACTTTATATAAATGAATACACTTGTAAGTGTTACTTTATATTAATGTGAGCTGGCAATCTTTGTACTACTTCAGAATCTTAAGTCGATCGAGGGGTCGCGATCTTCACTCAGTATTACGGACTTAATATAGTATTAATCAAATAATATGATGACACTATGATGACGAATGGATTTCGTTTTTATGATATTATCACTTTAGTTGGAAGAGCTACTAGTGCCTAAGACGATTTTTTTTTATATTCAATAAATTAGTGCCAGACCAAGCCTCGCCTGATGGTATGCAGCGGTGTGGTCCGGGTGGTGTGGCGCACTAATTCAACAAAAGCCTATTCACTCTTGATATGAAGACATTCACATTGTAATCCAACGGGAACACTTACACGAGTAACTTATTCTCACATAACTTAATAAACAACTAAAATTCAATTCGAATGAATGTGAACACACAAACTGCAATTATATGCCATAGTCAAAGCTTCAGTTTCCGCCGTAATGTTAACAATTCCACCACAACTGAACAACTGAGTAAGAAACAGGAAGCTCCGCTTGTACTGTGGTTGCACCGCCTGCTGCTGTGAGATACGTTCCGCTAGTCTCATTGGTCGGATCGACGTGGCTTGTGACGTCGCTCCACCGTGATTGGGTCCTCGAATGTGTTCTTTAATAATAACAAAACGAACTTTATCGACATTTTATTAATTTTTTAGAAAATAATAGATTGTTATCATACATATTATTACATACTTATTAATATTTGATTACTTGACCTCTTAATGTTGTAAGAACATATGTATAGTTTCACTAGTGTCCGCCCGCGGCTTCGCTCGCGTCACGTCCATAATTTTATCCGTTCCTATAAATATTCTTATATATCCAAATGTGCATTGTAAAATAGTATCCGATTTCATTTAATTTATGGTTCACAATTTTGGTCATAGTGGCTTCCACATAAAAGGTAGATATATGCTGTTGTGGACTTTTATTTAGATCTCCTCGTGATAAATAATCCTACGGTACATCATTTTTGTGTAACTCCAAGATAGCTCACACCAAGCGTACACCAAGATATTGTGACCAAAATTACTACAAATTCTTTAAACTATTCTGCCTCTTCAAAGCCTTTAAACTATTCTGATGTATAATCTACATTACTGTACAGTTCCATCAAAATCCGTCAGGTGTTTTTTTCGTGAAAGAGTAACAAACATTAATACATTCACACAAACTCGCTTTTATAATATTAATAGAATATTGTTTGTTATTATTGTATATTTGTATAGCAGGTAACCTTAATCTGATATCTTATATTTTCCGAACAAATAATATTCTTAGTAATATGCATTGAAACGCAGGCAACAATACCACAAGATGGATTCTCTTCCTTTCATTCAGCACAGTGTTATTTTAGCATTTCATTATATTAATACCTAAAACGAAACATAATATGCAGCACTATATATGCCTTGTTTATGTAAATATAAGATAACTATCGAATTAAAAATAGTATGCAACCCAATATTGGCCCAGTACTGAGCACGGGGTCTACCCTTACTGAGGCGGTCAATAGCATACTCCTTCAACTACTATTTGTTCGAGGGGCTAGTGACCAATCCAAATGTCGAATTTTTTTATGGCAACCGAGGGCATAATGTATAACGTGGCTTCGACCCATTGATAGCCTAATGAGCACGGGTCTCTCCTCATACCAGAGACCTATAGACTATTTATTTTTAGACTAATATCGTCGCCGTCACTAAACATTTCAATTCAAACGGGTACTCACGATCTGTTTATTATTTTACCGATATTTCCCAGACCATGCCGTGACCATGACCCATATAACTGGGTCGAAATATTGGTAAAATAATAAACAGATCGTGAGTACCCGTTTGCATTGAAATACCTAGAACATACTGCACCACGATACTCCAATGCGGATTGGTGTAGGGCTTACCAAACCAAATGTTGAAGGTGTTTACGCCAACCGAAGGCCTTCTGGCTTAACGGTTGAAATCTAATAACAACCGGGACCGACGGCTTACGTGCCCTCTGAACCAAGGAAGTATAAAACATAAAAATTAACAATAAGTTTGAAACATGTGTAAGCATTTGTCTTTCCCGCAAACATAATAATTTTGAACCAACTTGCCACAAACAGGACGCTCTACTGGATAATTCCGTGCTACGGCGTAGAGCTACGATCGCTACAAGCACTCCGAGCGCTACGACCGCTACGAGCTTTACTATCCTACAAATTTACATTTAAATTGCTGTTTACGTATTTTAGCTTGTTAATATACATCTTTACAAGCTAAAATACTTAACGAGCTGTTACGGGAGTGGGGGAACTTACGATAGCTGCGTGAGATTTGTATTATGATCGCATCGCACCGTCCAATAATTTTATTATATTATTGCAATTATATTCTAAAAGATATGTTCCTGAGCAGATGAGATTATTAAATAATAATTTTATTGTAAATAATTCAATAATTACATGTTCATGAATATCCTCTGGCTACCACTATTTTGCTTATGTCAATCACCAAATCCAGCCGGGGGCTTGACAGGCCTCAGTTTTCTTTATCGTTTATCATCGATCAATAATACATCTAAACGTCGGGTTATCAACATAAATTCTCCATCCAGCATTCTCCACATCCATCCAGGGTTGACTGGTGGACAATGCCATTAGGCATTAAATCTTGCCCTTTGTAACTTCTTGTAAGAGGTGACATAAATATGAATAAATAAATAAATGTTGCTCGACACATATTAGCTCACTATACATATATGTAAACTAGTGTTTTGTTTAATTCGTTTCAAATGAAATGAAATAAAATTTTATTCGAAGTTGGTTTTTACAAATACTTTTCGAAAGTCAAACTACGCCGTCGCTTTAACAAATCCCTAGAGTGAGTCGTCTTGGAAGAAGAAAGAGCAAGAAACTCCCAAAGAATTCTTTTTTCTAGCTCACAGTTATAGATAGCACTTATTAAACTCGTACCCAAGCATTTTTATCATTAAAACATTCATATAGTTTATATCAAACATACATATAAACACGGCCAAATACCGTTATGTTCAAATTACCTATTACAACCAAATAGGTACAATGGAAATAATAAGGTTTAATGAAAAATGTTTTTAAAATTTTTTGAACACGTGTATATTAATGCAAAAAAAGTACTTTGTATTAAATTTCGAAAAAACGCGACATCTAGTACTTTCTTGATCGAAGTATACAACGTATCCATCATACTCTTATGATTTGTGATGTCTACAGGTCACGGTCCACTAACCATCATAAGGCATATCAGTTGTCGGCTATTTTCTAAAACAAAGGGGAGATTTGCTCAAGATGAACTCCATTACGCTGAAAGGCTGTACCCAGTGATGGATGAAGAGTTGGATGGAGTGCATCCATAGAGCCAGGACCACGCAGCCTCCTCGCCGCCGTTCTGTGAAGCTTATGCTAATGTAAGCTTGTTGTAATCAGAATTAATTATTTAGTGCTGCAATTTTACATAAATTTCTCTGTTAAAGTGCAATTTGCTTGGAGGGATTTAAGATTGGCTAGTTCTATTAAGTTTCTTCTTTTTATTTTGCGAGTCTTATCATAATATTGTGGTGGTGTAATGGACTTTATATAAATTATGTGTTTATTATTCTACAAAATAGCTCATTTTATTTATCGTAAGGCTACCTTCGCACTTTGCACATTCTTTACTTACCGATTCAGGAATCCTATCTTACTACAGATGCAAAAATTCCTCCTCCCAGCATGGATGGATGCTTGTTCCTCATCAGTCGAAAACTGAACAGATCTGAAAGTCATGTTTCACACATAGGCTACGTTCATACATGCAAGGGAAGCCGACGGCAGAAACTAGTAATATATCTCTCACACGGTTAACACGCTTACACGCATACTCACGCACTGGAGTTCAAAGTTATGCGGAAGGCAGCGCCAATAACACCCATGATCCGAGAATAAATATCTATCTGCCACATAACTATTTACCGTAGCAAAACGTCATACGCGACACGTAGAATCAAGGTTTGTTTATTTCAAATATTTAAAAACACAGGCTTTAATAATAGATTCATAATTCAAAGAAACAAAAAATTTCATAACTGTATTGTTAACCGTTGAGGAGTTCCGTCGTCTGGAGCCAATCCTGAACATAGTATCTGGTTATGCTTATCATAAAAATGCATTATTCATCAGGATGAAGACTTTATGCAAAATTTCCGCTCCGTAGTGTAAGAGGAAGTGGGTCTAATTAAGCGTGCAAGATATGACCCGTAACAAACAAATATACTATCGTACTTAAACACAGACACACACTGCAAGTTAAATAGAAGCTTGTAAAAACCAAGCAAATTAAGATGTCTTTGCTATGTTATACAGTACTCGTATGTTATGAATTTTTTGTTGTAACATTACTAACATGATTAATTGAATCTTAACCTCATCCCACAATGACACGTACATGTTATTAGTGAAACAACGCATGCTAATAGATTTAATTACGCTGATACTAAGATAATTTGAATTAATTTGTAATAACTACATAATTAATATAGGTACATAACTTGATATTAAATTGTCGAATTACTCACTTAGTAAATCACTATATACTGATTTAAATCAACTCATAAAATATTAAACACAAAACCGTTTAGAGAATAAAGCGAATGCTCCGATTGTTTTTAAATACTGCGGAAGTAAAATACGCATTTCATTAAATATATTAGCGTTAAATTTTTCCATTAACACCCCCAAAAGGGCCATTAATAACGTATTCGACAAATGGTACAAAAAGTTTAATTCCACCAACCGATTGGATTTGTAGCAGTCACACTTGTTTCAATCACATTAATACATCGGCCTCACTGGACGACAGGAGCGAGCTACTACATATTATTGATTTACATATTGCAATACATAATTATTGATTTATGGCACCAATGTATTACATCACGCTCCTACGAGACGGGCAGATAGTTTAGTGAGACCAGGTCCGACCTTTCCTGAGGGATACCGTACGGTGGCGGGAAATCCACCAACCACCACCCACCAATATTGCTAAAGAGAGTTGGTACCAGATAGGCTATCGACGTAATTTTTTTTAATCTTTTGGGATATGAGATATGGATAGAAAAAGGCGTCTAAAAATTTGTACTTTGAAAGCAAAACGGAACAATTTTCTATTTTATATTACCAGGAGAACATTTTACATAGAAAGTTAGATATTAAGTTTCAGATACATAGATTATAGTTTTACTACCAATTTCTATAAAAATGCTTCTTTATTGAATAATATAAATACACAAGATATTACTACTAAAGAGATATATAAAAAAATAACATTAAATCCTAAAGTTAAATTAAACTCACATTATATCAAAATAAAATCTAGAACCCTACCTGGGGCATTACACAAAGAACGCAAACAGTATCACCCCGTTCGACCGCTAAACTAATTCCTTGAGCGAAAAAGCTGCTAGCCTGCTGGTCACCAGAAGTCAGGATCAATAGTCTCGATATATTGTAATTTACACTGAAGGTTGCTAACACCATAATATACATGCAAGTGTACTTAAATTAAATAAATAATAATTATATTTTGCTTCATAGATAATCAAACCCTTTTTCCTTTTTTTTTTGTTTTCCAGGGGGAAACCTTTAAAAGGAGCCCTGCACTTTGGGAGAAGTTCTGGGATTTTTTACCCACTAAAACCCCTCGCTGGCCGCCTCGGCGCTTTGTAGAGACTCCGGGATCTCTCAAGGACACGACCGGAGTCCTCTGCGCATGATGCCCCATTCGGGCCCGTCACTGAGTACTACTGACCGATTAAGAAAATTCTGCTGTCCATCAACAGTACAGCCTTATTCATTTTACCGTTTTATACAGCGAGTCAAATCACTAGTCGTCATTATGTCTCTTAGTTTTTCACGCCAAAACTACTAAACCGATTTCGATGAAACTGGGTACAGAGGTAGGATAAAATTTTGGGTAAAAGGCTTGAAGGGGTTGAAATAGGGGATGAAAGCTCCTCGAAAATATAAGCGTAATACTTTGTACATGCACCAGATTACGCACGTAGTTTTGGTTACAATGTTCTTAAATTAACATGCATTGTATCTCGCAGTCATCTACTAATTAGTAGGGCATGCAAATTGAATAATGTTATAAAATATTAAGCGGTGATAGCTTAGTGGCTCAGAATTTGGCCGCCCGCTCGGGGAGTCCGGGCTCGAATTCCAGGGCGCGCACTTCTCACTTTTCGGAGTTATGTGCGTTTTAAGCATTTAAATGTCACTGGCTATAACGGTGAAGGAAAACATCTTAAGGAAACCTGCATGCCGGGGAGTTTGCAAAACTCAAAGTTGTGTGAACTCTGCCAATCCGCACTTGGCCAGCGTGGTGGACTATGGCCTTAACTTCAATAGTATGCTCAATAGTGAGTGATGGGTTGAAATAAATTATGATAAAATATTGGAGAAGGCTGTATCTCACGAACGTAGTCGCGAGAAAAAGCTAGTAGTCTATATTGTATCGCCTCCCGCCCGCGGTGAGACAAGCCAGTAATTCAATCAAATCGCAAATCCACAAGAAATAAATGAAACGGCCCAACTCCACAACTCGGCGATCACATTCGTTCACTAATTCACTTATACGAACGGCGAAACTTTTTTCATTTGCCAATTCCCGTTAACAGCCCCCTCCCCTCACCTCGTCGATATTTTCGATCACTCAAATCAATCGGCTACGTCATAAATTATCAAAAACAGCATTCAATATAACGCACATACATATACCCCGGCCACAATACGAAAATATTGTTTGACATACAAACATTACAAGCTAGTATGGTTTTAACATCCTCTTACACTGTACGAGGACAAGCACAACTCTAATAGGTACATCACTACGATTCTACGAACACAACGAACTTTTAATAAATATTTCTCTGTTAATCAAGTATTGTTCCAGGAACTCGAATGTCACTCTCATGTGGGAGCCTACTGTTTGCAAGCATTGTTACAAATTACAATAGATATTAATTTGCATACCAGTTATAGTAACATAGACAACCTATATATGTTTAAAAATAATAATAATGTGTATGTGTGCAAATAAATTTAAAACGAAAAATAACAAGACCTTAAAATCTATTATCGAACGAGGGGACGCACGGCGGGTTTACATCTTTTCGTCGATAACATCCAGTTAGTACGGACGACGCGCCTCGTCTTTTATCACCTGTACTGCGAAGGAGTGGAATAAATTGACCGTGTCGGCGCTTCCGTTCGATTACAATTTAAATGTCTTCAAGTCAAGAGTGAATAGGTTTCTACTAAGTTAGTGCGCTTTACAATCAAATACTTCATCGCCACTTAACATCAGGTTGAATGGTATTGAAGCGCTAACTTATATATTATAGAAAAAAAGATCCAGGGTCGGGCTAAAAAAATATAGTATAGTATATCTTAACCAAAAATATTTAACACATACAGACAGATATAACAATGATA
>DWJZ01005251.1:0-14283 GCA_018249125.1 Asbolis capucinus | reverse complement strand
CTTTATTAAGTTTTGTAATCAGATTTGCATCGTCTTTTACCTCGAAGTTTTCAGTTATATTTATAAATTTATCCTCCAATATTCTTAATTGAGCTATCAAAAGTATTAATAAGCCCACAAAAAAACTGTCAATAGTTGCAACTAAAAGGACTTGAACATGCATTCCAATAGCTTGATAAAAATAAAGTGGATATATATAACGAGCTCTTGTATCATCGGGCAGAAAGAAATAACTGCATACTGGTAAACTGAGTTCGTTTTTGAATATAAAATGAATGATTATTGGTAGGCCTACGTGTAAGAAATTGGCTACTATAGAAACCCCAAAATTTATCATAAAATACTGTACGATAGTATTTTTTTCTTTCTTTAATATTTCAATCCCAGCTACGGATTCCGGTTGCAGAATATCGCGTTCTATAATATTGATTATATTTTTTACCTTTTCTTTTTTAGAAGCAAATGTTAAACCCTTACATGTTATAGATAATACAGTGAAAAAAAGTATAAATTCTTCAATATAACTGTCGATTTTGTTGGGAATAAAATAAAGGTTTATGGTCAACAGTATGCTGTTCAACACAAGGAAGATAAAAATAAATATTTTAGCGTAAATTGCATATAAAGTTGACCGAGTTATATCCAAGGGATAAAAACCAAGAAATTTCCATATTTTAAAATTTGTTCTAAAGCAGTCTAATTGTTTAAATTTTTTCATTGCGGTAGTTCCTTGTTTCTTACGTTCACTTATATTTTAAGTGTCATAACGTTAGTAACATCGTTTTATATAAATGAAATTAATAGCATTTGGTTATATTTTGTTTTACATATTTAATTATAATGTAAACGAGCCTTGTAATTAAAAATAGTTTCTGTTCTACACGCATATCAACAAGCAATTATCCTTGCTCCGCTTCTATAAATGGGGCTATACATTATCAATAATTTTCAGTTAAGGTGTCATTTAAATCGGTGGTCTAAAGAGTCCTGGGGTCAATGGAAGACGAAAAAGTTAAGAGAGAAAAACAATATTGTACGGTTATCAGTGATTTTTCTGAATAATCGTCGCAACATATTTAAAAATGACTAATTTTGAGATTTTAATTTTCAGGTTATATTAACAGATTTTTTGATTTTTGGGAACTGGTAGAAGGGTAGAAACAAAAACGTATTATGGGCAGAAGGAAATAGGAAACCTTTGTTTAAATTTGATGAAATTTAAACTAATTCTATTGTATTACAAACAAACATATAAATGATCAAATTAAGAGTATTTCTATTTTGCAATATCAACATTTCACAAAGCGTTTTTACTTACTATTAATTACAAAGAATTTAATGAAAGGAATGAAAGATTTAATATCCGTGTATTTTCGACGCCACATAGTAGTTAATAAGAAGTATGTTTTTAATTTCTACAGTAAAATAATTAGATTCGTTTATTATTTATATGTATGCAAATTGTATAGGAATATAGGATTTTATTTTTCTTATTGTTTGAAAAACTTTTTTTAAACTTACTACATGTTTTTAATATTATGTAATGTAAGTCTGTGAATATATTTAATTGTATATATTTACAGGTGCATATAAAAATAATTGCATATAAAAAGTACTACACAAAGTATTAAATATTTGTTTATTTAGTACTTTGTGAAGTACTACACAGTCAAAACCAAAAAAAAAGTGAAAAAAATTGTAAATAGATACAATTTTTTTTTTCATCTAATTTTCACCCGAAGCTTATCCGTTGTTTTAAAAATTAGTATATTTTTTATTTCAGACTACAATCTATCTCTGTGCCAAATTTCATTTGAATCCATTTAATAGTTTTTGCGTGAAATTGGAGCAAATCTTCATATGTCGTCCCGCCGATCATCCTCAGAAACTTTCACATTTATAATATTAGTAGGATATTATAAGGTGTGCTGCAAGTATCTGTAAGACCATGTCAGTGCAAAGAAATATAGGTTAATTGCGACCAGTTCTTTTTAAACTGAAAAGCAATTAGCGAAGGTGAGACCGTTTTTCCGCAAAATGTTCCAGGAACTTCTTTTAATCACCAGGTCCTGTGGCCCATTTCTCTGAGAGGTATTTTTTATATTGCGCACATTTTATTCTGTTTAGGGTTTACGTCCTTATTGGATAGCGTTCCCTATGTATTAGTTATATTTTGTGCTACCATAGTTATTGTCAATATTTTACAGTTAAAAGTTAGGTTTAAATAAAAATATTCTTGGTTTAACACAGACTTAGAAATGGAAGAAGGCGCTGGTCTCTGAAAGACTGTTTTGACTACAACCTAGATTTACGACATATTTGTAGCAATATATTAAATTAACAAAGATCAATTATTATTATTTTAGCCTATGCATATACATGCATACATTTAACGAATACTTAGCTAAATCTAGTCAAGTCATTGGTCTACTGTCTTTAATTAACTGTATCTATATATTTATAAGTGAAGCAAAAAGTTCGTTAACCTTAAAACTAATTATAATACTGAGATTTTAAATAAAAATGCAAAAATTAGACTTAACTTATATTTAACCTTACTTATAAAGGACAAAAATATATTTACAAAACTAAACAATATGCTGATGAGAAAATACTAACAGGGCTTAATAATAATAATAAAATAAAACAATTACTATTCAAACTTTTTAAAAAAAGTAATTATCGTAAAGAAAAGGAATAACAAAGAATGAACATAAAATAACTGTTAACTCATTTAACTTAAACTAAATATCTAAGCTAGCAACTTCTACTAAATAAATAAGCCAAAATTACCTTGCCACCTCATAAATAGAATGACTAACTAATACCTATTAATTAATAACTAAATACATAAAAATAACGTAATAATCAAAACAGTAATTATGAACAAAAAAGGTTACAACAACGACTGATTCACTAAGGAAAACAATCTCAAAAATTACGAAATTGATTATACAGGAAAAATTGCAGCGGATTAATTTTACTTCCATAAAGGTTTATAGTAATAATTTTTGTGAAATAAACGTTCATATCACTCGTCATCTACGATTTTTTTTTGCGTCCAGACAAGGAGAAAGGACTACCATCCGGAGATTCGTGGGTGGGAGGTGGTGAATGCTCATGCATACCAGCACAGCCGGCTGTGTTGGTTATGTGGGACTAACGATAAACCTAGGTGCCTACCCACTAAACATCACCTGAGGATGGCTTTAGCCGTGCGGCCTCGAAGCCTTCATCAGAAGCGACCTCGCTTGGAGAGGCGAGGTGCAAGGAAAGAAAGATCTTGTATCTCGTAATATATACATATAGTTTTTTTACTGATCAGTCGTTAGCGTGATTCAGTTAAGTAAAGAACGCCATCTAGTTCTGCGTTATAAAACTGTGCTATAAAATAATTACTATATTAAGAGATGTTTTAGTACAAAATTTCACCCCCCTTTTTTATCCTTTATAGGATGAAATTAAAGAAACGTTGAATTTATATTGAAGGTATTATATTAAGGATATATAAATTTCAAATTCAAGGTAAACACATATACGTATCACGCAGGAAGTAGTATTGAAAATTTCAAAATATTCACATTATTTTGCCTTTTCTTTCTTTTCGTAACAATATATCAAAAAACTGAGAAACACATATTTCATTAATTTAAATAAGGCGTCTTTGTTGCAAATGTCAAGCAAATCGGTTGACATTTACGAAAATTCCCATACAAACTTTCTTCTCCATATTCCCGGGTTTGGGAATCATTCGGAATAAAGAGTATCCTAAATGTTAATCGGGGATATAAGGAATAACGTTACAAAGTTTCATCGAAATCTGTCCGCGGGTTTTCACGTGATGCGCGTTCAGACAGGCAGACAAACAATAATTCCATATATTTTCGTGCTGTATCTCGATATTAGAGTACCCCTCATCAAAATTTTGAAAAAATATTCAGAGTACAGGAAAAATGCACTTTGAGTTTTATTATACGAGTAGTATAGATTATGGTAAAATTTAACAGTACAAGACGCTGACTTTTTTTCTAGTTTATTCGAAATTACAGTGAACTGTTTATTGGTCTAACATAAATCACCGAAAGCGACATTGTGAAAAACACATTCCTTCTGTAGTAAGAAATCATGTCATCAAAAATTTAATCTTTACTCTGTACAAAAAGAAATTTAAACCACATTGTACCCTAGCCTTCATACTTAGCTACTCTGTGAAATAAAGCTGTCGCCCGCCCTCATAATACTCTTGAATTACGAAAACAAAGGCGAGTCTTCTCGAGGCAACATTTTCAGGTGACATCATTAGATTGTGCACCTAGACAATACTTTTATTCTGGAGATAGAGCATGCCTCGGGGGATTACTGTTCTAGAACCATCCTTCATCCTGCGAGTCTACACCTCAACCTCTGTTGTTTCTCTTCGAGACCTACTTTAAGCAGATCTTTAAATATTTATACTCCAACCGGATCCGGAAAGAAAGAGTAGAACAGATAACTTGAATGTTTAAACAGCTGGAAACAGACTATAAATGTACGTAGCCGCCGAGAATTTTGTTTTAATGAACGATTTTAAATATTTTAGTTAAGATGTAGCTAAAGCCGAATTGTAATTTAGAAAATGTCTATTAGTCATTTGAACGTTTTAAACGCTTTTGTTTTGAACGAAGTGATAGCGTCGTTGGTAGGGATCCTGTCTGCAATGTTCTGGGTTCGACTTGCATAGGTGCACTTAAACCTAAAAGAAACAGGTGTTGGTAATTCTTCTATTAAATACCTATTTGGTTTTTGTTATTTCATGTGAAATAGCTATTTGCTATCGTCAAATAGAAGACTTTTTTTTAATTTTCTCTTTATTTTATTTTATTTTTAAAAAGGTATGAGGCCGGGCAATGACTGATACCAAATACATATTTGACCGATATCAAATACGTATTTGACACGGGAATGTTTGTACGATTATCGATATCGTTTGGTGTGTGTGGTGTGGTTTTGTTAATGCTATTGTCCTAATAAAAAGTGTGTTAGCGGTTATTTACTTTAAATTTAAGTATTTGCGTTAAAATTGCTTGATATCATAACATAATTCGAAGTAACAAAATTTTGAAACAGCTTCACGATGTATCTTTACTGAGTAAAGCATATAATTTTGATGAGGCAATATTGCGGTTTCTTGTTTTGTTATCATTAACAGGGACCTAAACAAATAACTTCTTTGTTCTGTATCCCGGACTTTGTTATAATAGCAGCTGGTATTGTTCGTTGGTCGAATTCTTCCTCAATTATATTTTATTCATTAGGCAATTTCTGAACTAGGAAGTGTAGCGATTCTTGCTCAGTGACTTGTGAATGATTGGTTGAGGTGAGACAGTAGGCGTGGTGGCAAAGTAAATTGGTGACCCCTAGTTTTCTACGAAACATATCAAAATTCAATAATATATGATTTTAAACTCGAATCTTCATGGACTATGTAAATTCTGTGTTACGGGTACTTACGATATATGTTTTAAAAAAACATTTTTCGAGAGTACCTGTGCAGCATAAAGATGCAATAATATTTTTTACATTTAAAAAAACCGACCTCGACAAGTATATGATAAGATGTATCAACGTAATCGTGGCCAATTAAATACGTTTTAATTATTAAAAAGTACATGGAACTATTGGACAAGTATAAACTTTTGATTAAAAAGAATCATCA
Source organism: Asbolis capucinus (assembly GCA_018249125.1). Taxonomy (NCBI): domain Eukaryota; kingdom Metazoa; phylum Arthropoda; class Insecta; order Lepidoptera; family Hesperiidae; genus Asbolis; species Asbolis capucinus. The sequence continues at coordinate 8,588 of DWJZ01005251.1, read as the reverse complement.
AAATTAGTGAACTTAATAAAAGCTTGCAAGGAACATTATGCAATGTTAGGAGTACTTGAGATATATGGATTTCACGCTGATATTTAGACCCAGAAACATGAAACATGGCCTCGGCTGAAGTGTAGTAGTGATGAGAACTTTTTAACGTCAGATAACAAATAACACTTGACACTAATAAATTACTGTGTCAACTTTACGTCTAGTTCGTTTTTGACACATAATACAGTCAAATTGAAAACCCCCTTTTCTGAAGGCGGTAAAAACGATATAGTAACTCAGCGAGTAAAACAAACTACAAAAATACAAATAAAAATACAAAAAATATTATAAATCTGAAGAGTTTGTTTATTTGCTTGAACGCGCTAATCTCAGGAAATACTGCACCGATTTGAAAAATTCTTTCAGTGTTAGATAGTCCATTTATCGAGGAAGGCTATAGACTATATATAATCATGCCAAGACTAATAGGAGTGGAGGATTATTGAAGAATGTTTCAAAATTGGGGGATTTTTTCCTATTGAAAGCTTCCGGTGCGTGCGCTGCGTAAACGGTTAAAGTTTCGCGAAAATCATGTATGACAGACACGAAGCCGCGGGTCAGCCCAAAGTAACTATTTTACGTGGAAGAAGTTGCGGGGGGAAGCTAGTTGGGAATATAAATTCTTTAGGTTTTAAGAAACACCGCTACATTTTACATAGAGAGTAGTATTAATGGTTGGACGTGGTTTGAATGTAATTTGTATTTCTACGCTATTTGTATTTCGTAGAGCTTTTGTATCAACTGTATCTACTATTGTAGTAGCAGTGTATACATTCTTTGTTATTTTGAATTTAAATATCATATTCATTTGAGTTTCAGCTATGAATGATGTCTTCGTGAACATTATTCTTAGAATAGCGAATATTTCTGGTCTGGTTACTTTCTGCTATCTTAATTACTTTCTGCTGTCTTGATTATCTAGTCATCTTCGTTTCCATTCCTTTGTTTTTCCATGTATCTCTCTACTACTTTGTACTACTATAGTATCTGAAGTTCTTTGCTATCATCAACTACTTTGGTTGTTGCTACGGTGTACTGACTGTCTGGCATTATGTAGTTGTCTTCGTTTTTGTTTATCATTTCAAAGATTTTCAGCTATTAAATTAATTCCAATGGAGGAATGAGCTTGCTCGACATTTCATTCATATTAGTTGAGTTTATTTTGGACTAATACAAGAGAGCCACGGCATATATGGGTTTCACTTGGAAACTGGTTGAATTCTTAAATAACGGATCCTGGATCAGAATTTCTAAACCCCAAAATTTGAAGTGAGAGATAGCAAAAAAAAAACACATCATAAATAAGATGACATATCTTAAGTATCAAAATCATTTATCTGTAATATACTCGTCCTAGCTGGAAATTGAACCTCGGACCCTCACAGCTAAAAGGTCCTGGCCGACTAACTTCTGTAATTCTATTACCAACTATCCTGACATGACATCGTTATACTTACAATCTGTGCATATGCAAAGTTAGTCTCGAAAGTACACTTAAGCGTAGCGTACTGTACCCATTCCCTCGCACTTCCGCACGCATACACCACTAATGGCTGTTCACATTAGTAATGCCGAGATAGCTTGTCTGTTACTGTATACGGGGCTATGGTTACGGAACTGTTATCGGTTATATTATTTATGTAATAGTCAAAGCTGCAAGCTGCAGCGCCTGGATAATTTATAATTGAATGGTACGAAGGATTTTTTTATCAAAAATAAGGATAGCGTTTCAGTAAGGACTGATTAATTTTTATAGGATTGATTAATTTTGATATTTTTAGTCGGTTGGTCTAGTAGTAAGTTAACCTGACTGCTACACCGAAGGTCGTGGGCTCGATTCCCACCCAGGTCAAACTGTGATGAGCAGTAATGTTTGTTCCGTGTCTGGGTGTAAATATCTATATAAGTACTTGTTTATAAATATATATATATATGTTTATCAGTTGTCTGATCACAATAGTAGAAGCTGACGCTTAGTTTGGGGTCGGACGGCAGTGTGTAAGTTGTCCAAAGATATTTATTTATTTTTCTCTTCTTTTATAACTTACTAATACATATATAGGATATATGTTTAATAAAATATATGAATATATATTCATCAGTTTTTTGATCACATTAGATCAAGCTGACGCTTAGTTTGGAGTCAGATGGCCGTGTTGAGTTGTCCAAAGATATATCCTAACAACATATCTTTTGAATATTATTGCCATTTTAATTGCATTTTACTGTAAATTAATAATATTAGTACTGGCTAAATTTTCTTTTATTTAACGTAAAAAGAGCTTGTAAAATTAATAAACTGAAAAAAATTACGCTTATTTCTTCAAATCCCTGCCATTCTTAACTTCAATAAGACTGATTTTTAAACTATAAAACCTTGAAGTGAATAGATATTGAAAAACCCGCGGACAATTTCGTATTTAATTTAAGAATAATATACCAATTTGTATATCCTCTTAAAATAAGTAAACTTGTATTTTTTTGTGTACAAAATACCTGTTCCTTAAGATAATAAAATGGTCGCAGTGGATGAGTTAAGCAAAATTATATTATTATGAATATCCGCAAGCTGTAATAGCCTAGTGGTTTGAACGTTGGTGTCCCTGGAAGTCCCGGGTTCAATCCCTGCGCGCACGTTTATAGGTTTTGTGCGTATAAGACGGTATCACTTGTTTGCAAGAAGGAAAACACCGTAAGGTAAACTTCACTAAGAGTTCTCAGTAAAATTTTCCAAGGTGTCTGAGGTATCTGTAATTGGCCAGCGTGGTAGACTATGGCCTACCCAAGCCCAGCAGTGGGACAGTTACGATTTAACGACACACGGCGGGTTTCCATTCGTCGTTAACATCCCGCCAGTACGAACGACGCACTTCACCTCGTCTTTTGTCACCGGTATAGTGAAGCACTGGAATAAATTATAGTCGGTGTTCCCGTTCGATTACAATGTATGCGTCTTCAAGAGTGAATAGGGTTTTACTAAGTCAGTGCGCTTTACTATCAAAGACTTCATCGCCACTACCATCAGGTGGGATCATAGTCAAGCGCTAACTTATTTATGGTAAAAAAAATATTCATGATAAAATTATAAAAATCTACGACATTCGGATTATTCACGTATATATACACACAATCCCAGAGTAACATTAAGCAAAACTTCTGCGATAACTTCTTGTTAGTTCAGCACTCTCCCGTAAAATACTGCGCAATTTTCTGTAAAGTCTAAGTGTCAAGAGTGGACTTGAAACTTCATACATTCGTGTGAAACACCCAGCGTTAATGACCTTGCTCATTATAGCATTCTAGTTCTTGTTAACTGATAACAAACTTGACAATGTACACAAATGTATACAAAGCATGCGAACCGAGTCTACATAGTTTTTGATGGCAGTTTTCATACTTCGAGTAAAACTTTGTTCTGTAACGACTTTGAAGTAGCTTAATAAAAATTGTTCTACATAATTTTGTTGTTAATAATATCAGGAACAAATAAGTTTCGATCAGCATAGTAAAAATACTTTTAGTTTTACATTTTGCGGGTTCAAGTCCCGGTTTAAGCAAGCGGGTATTAAAATTCTTTGAAAGTAGTTAGTATTGTTTTTAAAATAAAAATTAATTTTTTTAGCAAATCTTCAAGATATTTGCCCTCCATGTAACAAACTTGTGGGACACCCTATATAATGATATAGTTACAGAACCAGGAAACAATTTAATTAACAAACCTTATATTACTTACGTCCATACAATTAACTGAATTACCTACATAAATTTTTTACCGTCTATAAAGAATTCTCAGATGTGACGACACGGCGTCTTGTAAGATAGGGCCGTTTTAATTATATTTTCCGGTAAAATGCGATAGTGTATCGTGTAATGAGGTAAGCCATTAGCGCCTCTACAGGGTGTCTTGACAATGTGACTTTGTAGTTGCTTACACTCGTATTGCTGGCTGGGGGACAATAGGTGAAGTACAAAGTACATTTACAGTTTTATTGGCAGTCATGTGCTTCGTTTTAGAGTGATTGTTTCACGTTGTTCTGGCTTGACTCGAATATATTCATGGCTTACTACTGAGCACGGGTCATATACTGAATAGGCCTAGAGCAGGGTTTCCCAACCTTTCTGGAGGCACGCCACCGTAACGATTTGCGAATTTTTTATGCCTTTCCTTAAAAAAATATAATTCATGAATGGAATAAAACAACATGATACTTTTTATAATATGTAGATAATTAATACTTTTGTATATTTTATACTTTTATAATATTTTTATAGACTTTTATTATTATTCGTTATTATTATAAGAAATTTGCTTACTATAAACTATAAGATATTATTATGGACATGTATAATAATCAAGAGCTATATATATATGTATATATACCATGTATACTCAGTGCAAATAAATAAATATAAACATTTACTTAGTAGAAAAGAAATAAAATCTGTGAACTAACTAATATGAAACTTTTTATCATCAAATGCTTCACGCCTCCTCTGAAAACCGGTCATGCCCCCTAAGAGATGCGCTCCATAGGTTCTCAACCCTGGTCTAGAGTATACACCACCATGCTGCGTCAATTTGGATTGGTAGAGGAGTTAGTGGGTAACCCAAGTATCGGAAGTTTTTATGCCACTCGAAGGCTCTCCGAGCCAAGGCCGCTTCGATTAGTATATAACAACTGGGACCGATGAATTTACGGGCCCTTCGAAACACGGAAGCGCTCATAATCTTTTTGCCACTAGCGGTCAACCAATCTCCTACTGACCGCGTCCGCTGTTACTTATACGCTTACAATAAAAACTAACCATTTGGCTATGAACGCCACGCTGCGCAGGTTTTGACTTACAAAAAACCAAATTGTCGAATTTACGTTCATTTTTATATTCAATAACGCCATAAATAATACGCTTGACTACGAAACCACCTGATATTTTTAAAAACGACAGGGGTCCGTATAAAAACTTCGATAATGTAATCCAACGGTTGAAAAAATACCGAATAAAAAATCTTTTATTACCTAGGTAAGCTTCCACAATTGTTAACAGTAGAGCAAAGTCACATAGCAGAGTTGTATAAAGGACAACCATCTACTAATAACTTTTCGACATATATCTAACTGTTACATTTATGTCACAATAACTACTTTTATCTGGTACCTGGTCCTTCCGAAGCGAAGCGAGAGTTAGTCTTGAATACCTGATAAACTTTTCACTAATGGACAATGGAAGGACGAAATATAAAAACAGCCAGGCGATGAACTCAGTAACGAGCGAAGACAGCGCCATCAGAACTCGTCAGGACAATGAACGCCGTATAAATAGTGCACTTAGCTGACACTTACTGACTCTTTTGTTGTATGGTGATTGTCACAGCAGTCATTACGCTTTGTCGCGTGAAATGTGCTGCTGGTAATAAATTTTTTCTAAGTCCTAAATGAGTACATACTTTGCTCACTGCTGACGATTTGGATGAATACGCACTATTAAATTAACTTCCTACTGACTAGTCTACTTCGACTGGCTTCAAACCTTTTCAGCACAAGTCTTTCCTTAAACTTAGGAGGAGGTTGCATACTCCTGCGTTAGTGTTCTCGCTTTCGATATGGGAGTCTTCCAGGGAAGTGTGAATATACTAAGTGCTCGAAACATCTTAGACGTTACCGCCACTTACCATCAGGTGGGATCGATCTCAAGCATTAACTTATTCTTAGTAAACAACGTTACTCCAGTGCATTGTATGGAAGTATTTAATTTCGATAATCGAACGATATTCCGTTCGTTCGTTACGACAAAATAAATGTTTTTATTATAATGCTTCACAGATATTGAGATGTATAACTCATTAATAATGACGTCAAAGATTTCCAATAATTGCAGCGCTAGTTATGATATAATTACTAAGAACAATTATCGCAGTCGTTCCCTAGTAATTTTAATCGACGACAATTTGAAGTTTGCTGCTAATGAGTTCGCTTGCAGGTGTTACCCAGCATAAGCGGTAATCGGTTCCTTAATAGTTTGTGCAGATTACAATTTCCATAATTATTATTAATATTCTAATAAGGATGTTTATTGAGCTAGCTTTAATAATAATAATAATTCCTTTGTCGCTTGTAAATAGTCGCAGAGGTACCCAACAGCAGACGATCGATAAGTGGAGGACTGTCCCACTACTGGGCTCATTATGCTCGGCTCTGCTGGTCTCCACCCAGAATTGTAAGTTGTACCATGCGAGCGGTTTGGTAAAGCTACCAATCACACGAATATGACGTCTACACTAATTCTGTCACACAAGTTTTTGTGCATTTGTGGATAAAAACTTTGCAGGTGATTGTTATACTAGATCACGGATTGGCAACCTTTTATGAGAACACACATTTTATAACGATAATGGCTTGTGGTCGTCGTGAGAATTACAAGAAAGGCTACGTTCCGTCACGTACATGGGTTCTATGTGACTCGCACAATGGCATATGCGGGTTGCAGAAGTTTGCACGAAATTATGTATACCTAAGTATACTGCTTCCATCTATTAGGAGGCTACGATTGAGCTCGGATTTTCATAACTGAATAAGACTTAGCATGCCTCACCACTCTCCAAAGCAGAGCGGAAAGCGTAAACCTAAAAGTCGAAATTTTTGATGCCATCTGATGCATCTACGTGTATGTACAGGTGGAATAAACATAGTATTAAATTCTTTTTATTTTGCATTTCCAATCTTCTTTGTACATAATCTATAGTACGATCTTATTTGCATACAAAGGAGCTTCTAAGCCAGTTTTGGCATGACAGAGACGGTCTAACGTAATCTAGGAGAGCGACCAAGCCAACTCGTTAGTGAATTTGGCCGTTAAATGTGTATTCAAGTTTTACTTTGGCAAAGAACATTATAAGTTATCTCCTATCATGTGTTGATAAAAATTCCCCTATGTGTTATTCCTGACGCATTGAAATGCAAAATCAAAACATATTTACGCGCATATCCCAGGGGAAACTAAATGCGGGACAAAATCTATCCTATGTTCCTTTCCGGGATGTGGGGTATCTGTGAGTTGCAACTTATCCCGTTCAACGGTTCAAGGAAATACAAATATCCAAACATCTTTACAAGCTTTCGCATTTATAGATAATATTACTAAGATTAACACCATTCACAAGATTTTTAACCGTGCTTCGCAGGGCACATACAGTTGTTGGTCCCGGTTGTTACATTAGTAAATATCCAATAAGTCGCGTCTTCTTTTATCATGCATACTGCGAAGGATTGGAATAAGTCACTTGCGTCAATGTTCCCGTTCGATTCCCGTGAATGATTTCAAATCAAGAGTGAATAGGCTTTTGCTGAATTTGTGCACTTTACCACTCAGATCACATCGCTGCGTACCATCAGGCAGAATTGTGGTAAAGTACAAATTAATTTAATAAAAAAGAGACCTTCGTGCAGGCAAAAACTTGCAGCTCTTGGGTTGACTACTAGCTCATTCATTATGCATGAAGCATCTTAGTGAACTATGAACTAGGTCTCCTCTGAATGAGAAGAGACTCCATGGCTCTGTAGTGGGCTATCAATGGGTTGAAGCCACACCTGGCTGTGAGATAGCATTAACACCCATATGTCCAGATTAAGTATTTATTTGCACATACATAGAGACGGGACGCAAATCCTGAACTTCTTCCTATACGTACGTCACTACAAAGACTACAGTGTTGTGACGTTAAAATTAAATCCTATTCATATTATAAATACGAAAATTTTTGAGGATGGGTGGGTGTTTGTCACTCCTTCACGCAAAAGCTACTGAACCGATTTGAATGGAATTTGGCACAGGGATAAAATGTAGTCTGGAATAACACGTATGTTACTTTTTATCAAGGTACCCGAAACGCGGGCGATGCCGCGGGCAAACACTAGCAGGGATATAAGTCACTTTCATCTTTTGCATTTTTTTAACCTTTTGTAGTTTCAGCTAAACTTTTAAATTGCTTTACTAACTTAGATATTTATAACATGCATATTAATCTTTAGCAACAATAATTATAACCGATTGCTGTTCATTTAATAATGTACATTTTAATGTTTGTTCGTGTACTATGTGATCCCAAAATGCGAATCAAATATTTCACAACCAAATATGAATAATTTGTGCAATATATTAACGAAATGCGGTTTGTTGGACGGTGCCCAGTGGCGCGGCAGTTTTTTCGACAGGACTTAAAATGGAATAGAAATGTCAAAAATTGAAATACTGTACGTACCAGGGTAAAAAAAAAATATTCTTTATTGTACACAATAACAAATAAAAAATTCAAAACGGGGGTCTTATTACTAATGCAGAGATATCTTCTAGTCAACCATTTGCTGGGAATATTACAAAAATATTCAAAATAGATACAGGGTAAAGTGTAGAAACACCTTGGAGAACAAACGTCTTGTCCCATTTTATCTAATTTCAAGCGATAACTCCTGTAATCAGGCCGCTTGGTCTAGTGGTTAGTGAACCTGACTACTACACCGGAGGTCGTGGGTTCGATTCCCACTCAGGTCAAA
>DWJZ01005250.1:0-14285 GCA_018249125.1 Asbolis capucinus | reverse complement strand
AAGATTACATACATACATAATATTCATACATTCTTATTAAGATACCTTAAAATACGTTACGGATTTAAAATCGATAACCAATTCCACGGTATTGCCTAGCCTCAATAAACAATTCCTATCTACAAGTCATCGGCTTTGCTGGAATATTACAATTTGCTTAGCCTAAGTAACGTAGTGTAGGCCAGAAGAAAAAAAAACCGGACAAAAAACTCCTGGTACTCTTTTTAAACAAAATCACACATTTTAGGTGTCGTCGGGAGGATTATAAGAAACGCCAAGATGCGACGTGTAAATGGCGTCTGGGTGGGCCAAACCGCAATGGCATACGGGCCGCATGCGGACCGTGAGCCGCAATACGCAATACTGTGGGTCTCAAAGCCTATGGGAGGCCAAATTCATTAGTAAAGTACTTAGTATTGGTCTTTAACAAGAAAACCAGGGTTTGATCCATGTTTTAAACTCGCCAAGTTTCAAACAACCGAACCTTGCTTGTGTTTGAACTGATCCGTTATGTGTATGATATATGCTCAGTGGTGCCCATAAACTGGTGGAAGTGGAGGATATAAGCATCTTAAACTTCAGCCGAAGGTTCATCCTAGACTTCAGGTCGGGGTTTGTACGATCCTAAGAAATCCAGATAGTCAACAACACCTTTAGACCAGTGGATGAGTTGTGGTCATCAGGTCCTTAATTCATCAGTTAAATCAATCTTGTACTTAGAAAGCAACTTTAAGAGAAGCAGAAGAATATTTTCCGAAGTAATTTAGAACTAAGAGTTCTTAGTTACTTAGTTTCTTAAGTTATTTTGTCATGACACTATCAAGTCTTGAGATCGCACATTTTTTAGAAGATTTTTAGAACTTTGATTTTGTAGACAGGATACCAACTAAAAAACATAGAAATTCATTAAAAACGTTCATTATTTGGCTATTTTATTGTATAGAAATACACGGAACCCACATCGCAATCCGTTAGTTAACAGATGAAATATATAAATGAAAAAGCAGTCCTGTTGTGGACAACTTTCTCGGTCAATGTTCACATTTTCACAATCGCTAATCACCGCCCCGGGATAGGCTGCTTTCAACTTGTACCGCTCCCACCAGTAAGGCTGAGCCCACATTTACCTGCTTTAACACTTCCTTATTTTTGTTACGAAGTACTGAATTTACAGGTAAATATTAACTGCACCCGCTTCGATTCGGGAAAAGCAGTTGCCAGGAAAAATGATTTTTATTTTTGCGATATCATATGTGATCATCGCGTTGGATAACTCTAAGGCGTTATATTCATATATCGTATGGTTTAGATGGGCTGGCGGGGTTGCGCATCAGATATTGAAATCTCCAGAATTAATTATTTATTGACTCATGTTGCCCAGGACAAGGTTCAATCGAAATCCATCTAGCAGTTTTTGGGTGAAAGGCGGATAAAAGCGAACATCCAGACAAAAATCCAAATTTATATTTTTGACTTCTGTTTATGTGTGAAGATCCCTCGAAGTATTTTTTGTTTACTATATGGTATAATTGATTCTGTGCAGTTTTAGTATAATTATGTAAAGAGCAAAGTCCTTGCTTCGGTATAGCAAAGTCTGACACGGGATTCTTAGGGGTTCGGATAAACGTAGTATCTGCTAATTAACTGATAAAATGACAAATTGAAAATATAATATAAATAAATATCTCCGAACAACTCACACACGGCCATCTGAACCCAAACTAAGCATGAGCTTGTACTATGGTGATCAGACGACTTATATTATCTTTCTAAATAGATTCCTATATAAATATTTTTACTACACCCAGCCACAACCCATTTACATTCGGGCACATCACAGAAAAGTTTGTCGTGGGTGTGGATCCAACCCACGACCTCCGGCTTAGCAGGCAGGTTTGATAACCACTAGACCAATGTTTCATAGTTGCAATTAAACGGTACAAAAAGTCCGATTTACTGTTTTGTTTGTAACAGTTTCAATAAATACAGTTTCAATCAGATTAAATTCTATTTCAAAATGATAATATAAATCAAATGTAAGTTGGTAACTTTTTTTGGACTAGTCAAATCGAATTACGAGCAAGGTTTATCAAAATATTTAAAATACAAGTTTTAATTATAATCAAACCCTAATACTAAGAAACACATAAAATTTCATAACTGCATTGTCAATCGTTGAGGAATTCTCTGGTCTGGAGCCAATCCTGAACGTAATATCAGGATGATATCAGCATGAGCTTATCATAAACAAGATATTGTCATCAGCACAGAAAATATACAAAATTTCAGCTACGTATTGTAAGAGGACGTAGATCTAATGAAACTAGCATTTAACCCGAAAAAACCAACACAATAATAAACTAACATACTAATATACAAACATACACTGGAAATTAAATAAAATATTGTAAAAATAGGACTGAATTACCAATTGCTTTTACTTAATTTGACTCAAAAAACTAACAAACATTGTCCAATATAAGCCAGCCTTTGCTCAGAACACACTATTTTAGATAACGAGGACGCTTGAATAAGCTTTGAGCAACTCTGTTTTTCGTATTAGCTCACTCTTTCACTTTCATAAAGAGTAAAAGAGACGGGAGCTCCAATTTATGGGCAAGATCTGCGGTAATGATCGCAATCCCAATATGGCGGACATGAATGAATATCGAATGTCCCTACAATGTCACTACGATAACAGAAGATACTAATGGACATTTAACGGTTTTACGTTTATTTAAAACAAAACTTAGTGGTAGCGTAGTGGTTTGAAAATGGGTCTCTCATAAGGTCCGGGATTCCAACAATACCTCTACTTTACTTCTGTGTGTATTAGAAATATCACTTACTTCGGCGAAGGAAAATGGTTTTTTTAAACCCAGACACAAAAATATTCCTCTATCCCCTTTCCATAATCAAACGAGCCAACGACACGGCGGGTATCCATCCCTACGTCGTTTACATTGCGCCAGTACGAACATCGCGCTTTGCGTCTTCCGTCCTCATACGTACCACGAAAGAATGGAATAAGTTGCCCGCGTCTGTGTATCCGTTTGATTAGTCTTCAACTCAAGTGAGAATAGGCTTTTGCTAAATTAGTGATCTTTACCATATACGACCGCATCACTCACTATCAGTCAGGGTCGCGGTCAAGCATTCATTTATAGAAGGTAAAAAATATCAAGTACTGACACTAAAAGTAAGCCAATGTAAGCCATGTAAGTAAATACATTTTACTTTTCTTTTGCTCTGTATCCAGGAGAGTAGCAATTTAGCAATTTAGTTACTATCTCGCTAATTGTCGAACCTCGTTGCCAATTATTAGCCTCGCTGGCAAATAAACAAACACATAACGATGCGGCTTGCAACTGTTACGGGAAGTGGGTGATTTTGTACACCGATCCATCCTATTTGTAATTGACTGAAGACTTTAAAGTACTGTAGTAGTAAAGTAAGTAAGAGCCCTTTAAAATACAATGAAACTTTAAATCTTTGAGAAACATAGATTACAATTTTAGGTTATATGTTTTCGACGGGAACAGTTTATACACATTCAGTTGAATCGCATTATACCTGATCACCACTGACAAGCTAACACTTAGCTTGGGTCAGATGGCCGTGTGTGAGTTGTCCAAAGATATATATTTGTATTTGATTAGTACGGACACTATTGACCATACAGTAAAATGTGTAGCGACACGCGCGTTAAGTTTTGACATTAGTGAGCATTTCATCTTTGTTCGATCGTAACCAAAAATTATTACAAAGCTAACGGTCGGACAGACGTTCTAAACACGATATCTTAGTTACTTTTTGGATAGAACTTTTGCGATTTGTTTGGAGTAACATTATAATAGAATTACTGATATTAATGTCGACTGAAGTATAAAGATTGACAATTATTGCAGTATATAATTACCGCTTGAATGACATTTCTAGGTAGGGTTGCCAACCGTACTATATTATATAGTATTGTACTGGATTTCGGGACTCCTCATTATATACTGTTTAAGAGATATATAATACATGTAAATACTATATATCAGTACAACATAGCAATATATATATTTTACAACACTAAAACTAATATAAAAATCTTCCATATTTTTTATCGCGCCTTTCGTTTGAAAAAAAAATATTTAAAAAAAACAAATCAGACGAAAATGCAACTATTTTTTTTTCTATCCATAAAGTACTATATTTTCAAAGCGTACAATTTTTTATACTCATTTTTAAATAAAATTCAAACAAAAAAAGTTAGCAAGCCTATTTGTAGCATATACATGAGAAGTCGTGTTTATTGTAAATCCTTAAAGCTGAAATAGAATTTTATTCGAATTACTTATTAGCTTTCTTTGTCTTTGTATTTCAAATTATGGTTAACACTACTATAATATCAAAATGTTGATGAGAGGGCACTCTTATAACGAATTAGAACATCTGACAACAACTCTCTATCTCAACGCGCATAACGTGAAAACCAGATTAAAGATTTTGATGAAACTTTGCTGAGTCAATACTTATATCCTGGATTAACATTTAAGATACTTTTTATCCCTAGTAATTGCAGGGTTCCTTTGAAATTGGGGTTTATGGCTTGTATTGGATTTACGCAAGCGAAAGCGAGCTACGTGTAGAGTAATTAACTGTGTTCCTAAATTTTATTACAATTAGGGTACTTTTATAACTCAGTAGTATTAAAACCGCCTGTCATGTTCACAACGTCAATATTTCAATCTATAAAACGGGTAATGAGTATTTTTATTTGAATGCTATGGTGATTTGTGGAACAATAATATGTCCTCATATACAACATTCTAACAAATTAGGGCCTGTTCATACATGCGACAGGGATGCGACATAACAACTTTAACAAATCGGATCTTTAACACATTGATAGCGCTCTACTGATCTCACCTCAGTACCCACGTACTGAAGAGGCCTAGAGCAAAACAAAAACAAAAAAAAAAAAAACTTTTTGAATTTTTGTTTACCTAAACTGCTGCAACGCGGATTGGTGGATTGTGGGCGGCTCAAGAGTGCGAAATTTTTATAGCCTCCCGAAGGCCTCCAACATGGCTTAAAGATTTTTACCTGATGATATCAACCACCAACAGCTTTATGTGCCCTGTGAGATACAGATATACGTACGTACGTACGTTTAGCTACTTATGATATTATAAGGCCACATAATTACGCTGCGAATTAAAGCGATATATTTTTTATTTGCTTTTTAATGACAATCCGAATGTTATAAAACTGCTCATGCGATATTTTGTTGTCTTAATCGTGACGTCTCATTCGTGACGTGATAGTGACGTGACGTGTCATGATCATGTCGTGACGTGATAGTGACGTATCGTCGCACACCTGATCAGACACTAAGATGGATGTCAAAAGATCACCCGCGGAGCGAACGGCGCCATGAATGAAACATTAAACTAACTACGAATAAATGATTCTTTGTAAAAACTATGTATAGTTAAAATTGGTTGAGTAACTCATAAATTATAAGAATCTCTCTTGTACGAGTGCGTTGTTAAATTAAAACTTTAAGTTACTTCATAGAATTGTTCATAGTTTATTGATAATGAATAATTAATGAGTTATTATTATTCCGTTATTGAATGCCGCACTCAGAAAGAGTCACTAAGAAGGACATTCAACTGTCACTTGACCGCCCCGGTCGGAAATTGAACTTGGGACCGAAAACTTCCCGAAGGGAATCACTGGTTACTACTAACTTAGCTGTAGCCGTTCAAAAACTCGAGACTCGAGCAAGTTTCTTTATAATAAATCTCGAAACTGGAAACAACTACAAAAACTTCAAGGCTATATAGAAGATTAGGTATATAACAACAATTATTATCTTTAGTAAGTTTCACAGCATCCACAGTAATGTCTAAATTCTACAGAAAATGGTACAATAACGGTACAGTTTTAAATGGTAGTTTACTGATGCTAATCTGGTTTCTATTGCAAGCCGGAAGACACCGTATTCATAATGAACACTTGCTCGTTGTGGCTTAACGTCTGATTTGAGCCACGATAGTAAAATTATTAAAGTAATAATGACTGAATAATTACTGAATTATTCTACTATACTCTCATGATGATAAATATACATACGGACGAACACTGCGATACTAAAAGGGTTCCGAAATTTCTACGTAACCCTAAAAACGCTCTTTTGCTGTTATTTCAAGCCAATGTGGCTAGATGGTAGGTGATGGGTCGGACTGGATGGCATGAACGGCTGCTGGGTGTTGTAATTCAACTTTGGAGTATTCGCACAGGAATATGAACACTTCTAATTACTCCAACGTAGGTAAGAGTAGGTACCGTAAAAATAATATTTGCTAAATAATCTTTGTGTTACCAGCTATTTAAATGCACAATCACCCATTTTAAAACACCAATTTACACTTGTAGTTGTAAAAGATTCTAGCTTTATAATTAGTATATTATTTTCGTAGCTTCGGCATAAATTTATGCATTGATTCCACGTTTAAAGAAATGTCTATGAACTGATTTGAAGCTAAGGACTCGTGAGCATTGCTTAAGCGATAAGTATAGTCTATGAATACGGGTGTTAGTACTTAGAAATATAACTGGACGTATCTAGACTTTAAACTCAACACACAAACAAAATTCCAACCACGCTAAGACATCCTGATAGAACATATAAAGCTACTTACTTTCTTTTTGTTTTTATCCTTCAAAACGTTGTGGCAGACCCGCTTTAAATGCTTAGAGCAGAGATTCTCAAATATTTATTGTTCACAATTTTGGCGTGGTTTGAATTTCCAAAGGCGTTTTTAAAAATCAACTTCGAATAAACAAATTTTGAATTTGAATTTTGATCCCGAAAGCTACAGTTCTAACACATAATAAAATTAAAAAGACCTGAAAATTAGAATCTCCAAGCTTCAAAAAGTTTTTAAAAATTTAAAGTTGACATTTATTATCAAGATATCTGTCAGTTAAACATCACCGAATGTTTTTGTTTTTATAATTTTTTGATAACCGCCTGCAAAATTTGCAAGAATAGTCTAGGCAACATTTTTGTTCCACACTATCGAAATTAGATAAATTTGAATTTCCAACCAATTTTTTTCACGTTAACGTAGACCCATCGATTGGAATCCCATCGACGACCCTGTGACTCCATAAACTACTGGGGATTTGATTAGACCCATTGTTTGAGCCCTCATTGATGATCCTGGGATTCCGTGGACTCTTGAACAGATCAATCGATAATCACCCAGGATTATGGACCCATGAGAGTCAGAATGACCACTTTGAAATTAACTGGTCCAGAGATTGTATTCAGATCTTAATCCGCATTAGGATAGATTGCCATCAGTCCTCGACGCCGAGGAATGTTAATGGGACATTAATCAATTTAATACATTTACAATGCGATAGAATAACTTAGAATAACCTTTAACAACCTTTTTAATACAAGATAAGATCCAAAATGCGTTGAGAAATCATTCCTCTGATATGTTACATTTTCAAACCACGATATGACCACTTTAATACCACAAATCAAGTTTATTTATGGATTCTAAGGTATACTCTGTGGTGACAATAAGTAGGCCTGCTCTTAAAAGCTCTTTTCCTTCTACGATTTATTACTTATACATTAAGTTGTTATGGTCCGTTGGCTTAAACACATACCAAGATGCTCCGTAAAATGAAATAAATAAAACAAGAAAGTCTAATAAGTATCTGTTATTTTTTATAGCAGCAAGTTCCTGATGGTGTACTATAGATTACGTCTAACCGCAATTTCCCCTGGTATTGATTTCAGGCTATCGTATTGTTTTCATTCGTTTTTTCTGTATGATCTATAGTTTGACAACCGGTGTAATTAGGCATTGTAATTTTAATTTACACAATGAATAGGTATAAAGTTATGTTACCTTAAGCTTCTATTATTTGGTCATTACATTTTTTATTGTTTTATACTAGTGTCCGACAGCGGCTTCGATTGCTTTTTGTGTTGATAAAAATGAACCTACGTGATATTCCACACTATAATCTCTGAGTCATATTTCGTTGAGATCCGCTTAGTAGTTTTCAAGCAAATATATGTAGTAATATTTTTAAATACCTTTTTTACCTTCAAATATTGTAACTGTGATTGAACCCTAGGAGTTAGATATGTATATGCAATTCTTCGATCACGGACTATTTTGTATGCCTTTTTATGATATTCATATCCGTAGTATAATATTTTTACGTGTCTTGTGCTTGCAATGTAAGTGCCCGAAAATAGTTTTTTTGTCGCCTTCATGAATATGATTTTTTTCTATTATACAAACAATTAAAATGTTTTGTATGTAAAAACTTTTGTGAATAAATTTTCTAAATAACAGTAAAAACTGCATCAAAATATTTTTGTAGAAACCTTTGAATGAAGAAAGCTTTGAAACGAACAGAGGCGAAGTGCGACTTTATTTTATACTATGTAATGTACTAAGAAATTGTGTCGCACGTAGTATAGCGGATGGTAGAGTCCTGATAGAATAAGTCCAGGAACAGTAAGTTAGATAGGAATACGGGCGACTGTTAGTAATAACGAGTAATGGTGCCGTTTGTAGTCGTTAAACACAATCGTTAAGCCCAGCTGGCAGCATAGTCCATCGTCCGGTCAGCACAAAAAAATCCGACTCTTGGGGTTTAATCCCTAACCCTCACACAAATAGTATTGGAGAAGAATAGTGTAGTAGACTCCCCAGTTATAAGTAGTGGCGTCTACCTGAGGCCTGTGGCAAATTGATAGGATGGGGCCTCAAGAAAAATCATCGGATTAATTTTTAAAATTAAATTACAATTCTTAAAATTAAACATTAAAGATCACTGAGATAATGTCCCAACACTAATATTATGTCGATTTTAATTGAATATCTAATCATAACAAAAACATTTCATGTAAAATATTGCCAAGGCTTTGAGGCTGGCACTATCAAAGAGGTATCAGATCTCATGTACAGCAATGCTTCTGACTTTAGAAGTCTTAAGTCTACTAGGCCTAATTTCACAAAATGTACATCTTAAATAAAGCGTGGCTATGCCATTTCGCAATAGTCACTAAAGTATATAGTCGACAAGGCGACTTTTGGCCGAATAATCGGCGCCAACAAATTGGGCGACTAGTCGACCTCACCCACTAGTCGGCGACTAGTCGGCACGTCTCTAAAAAATATGTATATAAGGATATATTTAAAAATTGTTTGTCATATGTCTGATCACCAATGCTTAAGTTTGGGATGAAATGGGTGAGTTGTCCTGAGATTTTATTTATTTATATTTATAACCGATCTGAATAATATATCATTAAAAAGTTGAAATCAAAGTTCAACTTATAAATCATTTTTGATATATCAAATCAATCACATACCCCTTTGTCGATTAATAAAATAAATAAAGCAATTTAAATGATGGCCTACAAGCCATTCAGAGTTGTTCCAACTTCCGAATATATTGCTTTTTCTATCAAACAATAGAGCAGTAATTTTGTTTATGTTTCATTGTCTTTTTTATTCTCACCATTGATTGTTAACTCGTGGATTACATGCCTGATGTATGTTTATGTCATTGTGTATTGTGTAAGAATTATATTACAAAATAATAAAAACAGGATTTTATAATTTTTCTTTATGCCTCGTTATCAGACCATAAATTAGTAGAGGTTTAGCAATAAGGCAGTATAGGTTTGAGTCTACAGCAGCTAAGTTTTGAAGCGTCTCCGAGACACTCTCAGAGACCGCTCCACAACATGATCCTGTCATAGCCTGATCCATATTGACTGGTTTATGAGGAACCAGGCTCGAGGCCTCCTTCCTGATGGATTTGGCGCGCACTTCTAACGGCGAAGGACAACATCGTGAGGAAATCTGCATGCCGGATAGTTTGTAAAACTCAAAGGTGTTTTAAGTCTGCCAATCCGCACTTGGGGCCAACGTGGTGGACTATGGCCTTAACCTTCTCATGCAGAGAAGAGACCCGTGTTCAATGGTGGGCTGTGATGGGTTGAGATGATGAACCGTAGCATACAACTCATTTAAAGTCATGCTGACTCCATATTCAAACATTACGACGCAGCATCATCAGTAATATTGAGTCAATATGGTACACAAATTATCCAATTACAAATATAGTTTGTGCTGTTAAATTACAACGAAACAAAACATCGTAATCTCGATAATCTTGTCGACGATCATTTTCACACCTTTCTGAATGGCAGAGCAAACTATCATTCTTTGAAGTCCAATAAAATCAATCTATGAATAGCCAATTACCTAGTATCTCCGATTATCACTGATAATCTCCGTTTATCTCCGATTATTTAATAGACGCAGTGGCTATCCTGTATCGACGTTATCAGCTTTGTCGGAGATCAGAGATATCGAGATTATAATGTTAAATAGAGAGAGAGACAGGTGTCTTTCAACATGCTAAATTGATGCGGTAAGCAGGTTTTTCTAGTAGTTGTTTAGGAAGTGAAGTCAAACTCAAGTCAAAGTTAAATCGTTTATTTAATGTAGGTGTTTGCAATACGCTTATGAACGTAATGTTTTTGGAATCTACCCGTAAAAAGCAATAAATATTTCCGAAAAATATTAAAATGGGCAGCTTTCTAAAACTCCATTATAGATTTATTTATATATACATATATATACTTGTATTATATACTACTACTATTTATTTATATAATACTAGTTTCTTTGTTATATTTTTAATCTGAATACATAGTAAATTAAATCATCGGATATACATTTCCTTAATTTTTAATTTAATTGCCACTTAATTATGTTAATTTACTTTCTCTTATTTCCGTAGGATAAAAATACATATTACTTATTGTCAATTTGGTACCATATTTTTTTTGATATCTGAATATTAATTTTGTGAAACGCATATTTTAAATAAATTAAACAACTTACACCTATGCCGTCACCTACTTCACGGGTCGGCAACCATTTTTTATATGAGGGCCAAAAATGTAATAAGGATATTGATGCGGGCCACATTACATGTGTCGTAGTAGAGAAGATCACAAGAAACGTCAAGTTGCGTCGTATAAGTGTGGTATTTGTGGACCGCATCGCAATGGCATATAAGCCGCATGCTATCCAACTCCTGGTCTACTTTAAAAATATTTAATTGTCAAAGTAGTAGATATAGCATATATGTATAATTTAACAAAAGTAAACTAAATCACTTCTAGAACTTGAATATGTAACTATTACTATGAAATTAATAATTAATGTTAATTGATTAAAATGAAGTATTCATTAAATTGTATTTAAGCACCCAGTATGTAATGATTAGCAAAAGTAATTCTAATTTTAAACGAAAATTGACAATAAGAATTTTGTACATGCCCTATTCAAACTCTTTCGTCCTTCTTTCCTGATATAAATTTTAATGAGTTCCCTAACAAATATTCCTATACTCGGTGCAAATCTGGAATGTTTAATAACAAACCCTTGCCTAGAAACCTGTGGCAAACAAGAGAATTAAACTTTTTGTTATTTTGTCAGTTGTTAACTCTTTTGTACCATTATATTTTTAAGAAGTTTTACTTGTATTTTATGCAGTTTGCTTGGTGACAAGTGTATATATGTAGTGTATTAAAAGGAAAATCAATAAATTATAAAAATATAAAACAAAATACTTCAACAGGTTAAAATGTTGATAACTCCTTCATTAAATTAAGAATGCCAGAGCATCAATTTGTGAACGATGTTATGTGTTGTTTTTTTTTGTGTGACCGGTATGACTATTTTTATTTGTAGTTTGTACTTGTTCTTTGATCAATACTTAGTTTAATAACTAATTTTCACAAATATAATGAGTTGTTTAGTGGAAAAAACCTCATTTATGTAAAAGCCTACAGAAGATTTTTTACGATTTGTTTACATTTATTCCGGGTCGCACCAAGGCAGTTGCACCAAGGATAGACACACAATTTCACACTTCATTTAAAATCTAAAAACTGTACTCCATTTTAAAACCTAAAGAAAGAACCTGTAAACATTGCAAATAAAGTGATTGTATTGTATTATATTGTCAGTTTAAAATGAAATGGATAACATAGTTCCCAACAACAGCGAATAAAGATGGCCGCACAGTCGTAATAAGGATATCTCTTGCTATAATAAGACTATGTTATAATAAAGCTGAAATTTCACGTGATTATGGAACATGACGTTTTATGAGTACAGATTAACATAACAACTTGGACATGTTTACATGCTAGGTATGCACAATAAGTTACATGTGGGGGGTCATGAGGCGGGGGGAGTGGGGTCAACGACCGGTGACCGCGGTGGCCGTATAATAAATGATAAATAATGTACTTTCTATGACATTGTTGTAAATTGGTTTTTTTAATTTGCGTGTAAAGAATATTTGCTTGTATATTTTAATGTGGCCGAACGTATATTTGTTTTGCAGCCAAGTTGGTGGTAAGGCAACGCGAGGGAAGTGGGTTCGATTCTCGATTTAAACAGACATTTATATTTATTAAGACATTTTATTTATATATATTAACATATGTACATTCGATTCACAAAATTTTGAGTTACAAACTTAGTAGAAAATAATATAACTATACCCGGCTTTAAACCGATATTATTATAACAAGAGCCAGGGCTTCATACATTGTTAACTGCATAGAGAGCCGACTGCGTAGGGAGCAGACCGCGCGTTTGGGCAGCACCTCATTTATATGCTATTCAGGAGGGATAAAGTAGCATTTTAATGGTGAAATTAGTTTTTTATCCGATATTCACAATTATCTACTGTGTTGTTTTAAAAAAATGTTTACTATTGAATCGACATATACACACTAAAATTTTATTAACAATTATGTAGCTCATCGAAAAAAATAAATTTCGTGCATAGGAATCGTGAGCACAGCTGGTTCAAAATATTTTAATTGAGCAGGACAACGCCTGCCGCGTCAGCTAGTATAATATATAGATTGCCCAGCACGTCAGCTAAACATTGATCGTTACCAGCACTCGTGTCCATCAACAGTCATTGACCATAATCACACACCGTGAACCAAATGATAGTAATCATATTCTCGTAGTTGTACACTTATTAAACTGAACATATGTTATTTAAACATAGCATTAAACATTGAGCTACTCTGTACTAACGTACTAGAGCAGACACCCCATATAACTGACTAGCTTCCGCCCGCGACTTCGCCCTGGAATAGTTACTTTGGGCTAACCCGCGACTTCCTTTCTCTCATACATGATTTTTGCGAAACTTTACCCGTTTACGCAGCACACGCAGCGATCGCGCTCAGTTGGAACAAAATCCCCCTATTTTGAAACATTCTTCATTAGTGCTCCGCTTCTATTGGTCGTAGCGTGATGATATACAGCCTTTCTCGATTAACGGGCCATCTAACACTGAAAGAATTTTTCAAATCGAAGAATTAATTCCTGAAATTAGTACGTTCAAGCGAACAAAAAAAACTCTTCATCTTTATAATATTATTAAAGATGTGTTCTGTTGTTTGGAAGTGATGTCACTGCACAGGATAGAGATGTCATTTAGTCACTGTTTGGGCGGGGAGGAATATACTACGCGGGCGAAGCCGCGAAAGAAGACTAGTAATTATAATACCTCAACATTTTAATTCCCTAATAGAAAAGGTGACCCCAAAATAACAAACGCTCAAATGTAATAATGTTTAGGCAATACACAAATACGAGTAGGTCTTCAAAGTGACGTCAAAAAAAACTCCAAGAATGTAATGACGCAAATCGCAAATGACGTCGCGAGACGAACCGGAAACCGGTTGAAACACACGCGTCATCGGTTTTATCAGTTTAGGGTTAGAATTTTGGCATTTTGTACAAAGATAAGGTTATGTGGACACCAGTATGACTCAGGCTCGATACTGGGTCATTAACCCGACCGCGACGAATTCGTGGCGCAACTGTGCAACGCCAACGAGATTTAGCGTCATTACCGTAACCTCTGATAAAATACATTATATAACGTCTTGTTTTATAATAAAAACTGCCTTCGCTTCGCTTTGGGATAACCGATTACCATAAAGTACTCATTGTGACATAACTGTAACAGTTAGACATATGGTATTGCAGACGTATTTGTAGATATTGGTATCCTCTATAAAACTGTAGTTCATCACTTTGCTCTATCTAAATATATACATATATAACTCAAAGGTGACTGACTGACATAGTGATCTATCAACGCACAGTCCAAACCACTGGAGGGATCGG
>DWJZ01005249.1:0-14287 GCA_018249125.1 Asbolis capucinus | reverse complement strand
AATAAATTTACTAAATTAAAAGAAAAAGTGCAACAATTACTAATTGACATATGTTATCACTCCAAAAATAACTTCTCGATGACATTAGCATCTGATTAATTTATGACTATGCATTTATAATAAAATAAATCTATAATGAAACAATACTGTTGACTATTTCTGTATTCTACTTATTTATTCAGCAGGCAAACTGAAAAACTCGCCTTTTACAAAGTACCCTAATTTGAATACGGCTGAACATTTCCGAGACGGTACAGACGAAGCACTTTAACAAACAACATGTTAAAACTGCATGATGTATGGAACTTGCAGTACTCGTCTGTGAACGTCCCAGCCTGGTGCACGTCGTTGCCAAAGTTTCCGCAAAACGAGCGAACCATTAGGCATTACGTCCAAGAGCTGCGTAGCGCCTTCCCCGGAATCTTCTTTGGATTGCCACCAAATGGTTTCGCTCGGCACGTACAAAAATGTACTTATGGATGCAGATCCTGTTATTAAGTTTACTAGCATATCGTTGTTACCGGACTGACAATGCTGTATATTGCGGCTAATACGTCTGCCGAATTCAGTAGACTAATCATTTTCAACATGACCAGACTATTATTCACGCATGTTACAATACTGTAGTATATAGAACTAGATAACAACAAAAGATACTGAAAACTTCAATTATTGAAAATAAAATTGCACATTGTAGATACAACCCCTACTAATATAACAAATGCGAAAGTAATTCTGTCTGTCTGTATATTACGTTTTCACGCCTAAACCTCTGAACCGATTTCGATGAAATTCGGTATAGAGTTGACCCGGAGGAGGACCTTTAAAACCGTATTACATATATATATTCGCAAGTAATTTATATAGAACGTTATTTTGACCACCACCCATTACCACGACCAAGTCGACGAATTCACGGGCAATAGCTAGTAACAAATAAGCACGCCGCCATTAGTCGGAAAAGAAGAGGAAAAACAAGGCATTGCCATATTACCTAGAACTAAACAAAATAATGATGTTAGGCGTGGCTGACTTCAACCCACTGGTAGCCGAGCAAAAGTCTCTCCTTATATTAAGGTGGCCATGCGTTAGGCCACTCCACCACTCTGCTCCAACGCGGATTAGTGGAGGGCTTATTAGCCAACCCAAGCGACGGAAGTTATTTAGGTCGCCCGAAAGCCTCCCACATGGCTTAACGATAGCTACCTGGCAGAGGCGAAGACGATACACCTTACACGCTAGGAACACAATGAGCAGCTGAGGCAGCACTTTTAACAATGATAGTCGATGGACTACGTGGCTGAACTACACAGTAGGACGAAATCCAAGACCAAGAATGACCACATTGTGTTTTCTCTTCTCGAGGATCACATGTCTCCTCTTAAATGGACTCTTGCATAAGTAAAAAAGGTGTTTCCGGTAGACGCCGGATGTCGCTGACATAACTATTGCGAAGGATCTCATCAAAAGAACATTATCAAAATATGTTCATTGTCAGTTGGAAGCTCATGCTTTCAAGGCCGGGAAGATGTCTACGTTCATTATATCTGGCCATGCAGACAGCACCCTCTAGGCAACAATAGCAACAGTAACGACGAAACAAGTCGTTGAATGAAACCCGCCGACCATTATATTCTCTGACCGCCCGTATACAAGCAGCGTAATCAATAGCTTTCCATATTAATTTTAATTGTAATAATTCAAAAAAGCTTATTTACAAGTCAAAAAAATACGTCACTGGTGTATTGAGTACAAAACCCCGTTCCTATGCAGGTTCACATGTTTGTGTTCCGCATGATAAAGACTACTGACCATTGATAAAGACTCCGTCGAGTCCACACAATATTTTAACTGATCTGTCCTGACTACATCCCTAACACATGGTTGATCATAAATCAAGAATGCGATATCATATGCTATCGTCCACTTACATCTTGCATCATTCGTTTATAACAATTCAAAATTGAATTTAGAATTGTGACGTTTCCACGCAAACATAATTCCATTAATATTCATTCCTAGCAGAACTGTACGTTTCGCAACAGGAAATCTGTTCTCTTCGCAAGAAATTAAATTATCATTTCATATGCGGACATTATTTGCATAGAGAATGAGCTTTATATCATGCGCAAATGGTTAAGCGTTATCCGCGTCGCGTATGTCCGCGCACGGAACTAATTCAATATAGGAAAGAGAGCAGATAATAATGGTAATTTTTACATACAACTATAAATTGCTGAGTGAATATTCAAAATATCTGTAGCTGATCTAGGGTTATATTTCGACATACGTCTGATACATAATTATATTTGTATATTATTACTGGAAGCGGTGATAGCCTAGTTATCAAGAATTCGGCCTCCTACTATGGGCGTCCCAGGGCGCGCACTTCTAACTTTTCGGAGTTATGTGTGTTTTAAGCATTTAAATGTCACTCGCTTTACTCTTACTCGGTGAAGGAAAACATCGTGAGGAAACATGCATGCCGGGGAGCTTGCAAAACTATGAAGTGTGAACATTTATTAACTTATCGGTGGACTACGATTCCACCTTATGGTAAGTGGCGGTGCACTCTTAGATGCTCACGCTGCTTGGTCTTAGACCCTTTGGTAAAGTGCACTTAGTCAAAGATCCTTCGAAGACATTTACGTTACAATCGAACCAGAACGTCGATGTTGATGGGTAGATATATAACAATACAATAAAAAACAGCCTGGAGCCTTTCTAACATTTTATATAACTACGCCTATGAAACACTACAAAAAACGCAGGAAAAATCTTTGCGCGACTGTTTCGATCAGGCACTTGTCAATTTTCGTATCCCTTATATTTTTCGTTTCATCGCTACAAAGGTACAACATACTGAGTCATTTGAAACTCTTACAATTTGATTTGATGATGAGGATCGTTTATGAAGATAAAATTTGAATTCAAATGTGTAAGTATAGATATATGTACGTCATTAAAACATGGTCTGCAAGTTCTTTTAACACCATACCTGTAGTTTTTAATAATAAATAATGCAGGCCGACTCGATTTGGTCCATATCTCAAAAACTACAGCACCGATTAAAAAAAAACGTTTCAATCAATATCTAAAATGCCAGTTCCTTAAGTAGGAGTAATTGAATTTTCATAATTTGAAAAGTAGGTTTATGGATACACTCGGAGTTGACACATGGCAAAACAACAGTCATGACACCATCTTTAGTGTTTAGTTGGCAGGAGGATGGGTGAACCGTTATTGGCAAGAATTAAGAAAGCGCTTCCGTGCCTCGGAGGGCACGTAAACCGTCAGTCCCGGTTATCGTTAAGCTACGTTGTAGGCATACGGGCGGCATAAAACAACCTTTTACACTTCGATTGGCCATTAAACCTTTCACCAATTTGCATTGGAGCAGTGTGGTTGTTAATGCTTTAAGTCTCGTTTGTATGTGGAGAATACTATATTCAGTAGTAGGCCATGAAGGGGTGGAGGCCTGCCTTTGTCCCAACATAACTTTTGACAACTTATTTCTAAATAAGATATGCTAAAACTGAATTAAAAAGTTACTTACCAAGAATAAATACTGAAGACCATAAACTATAGAATTAACAGTGAGTACTGGTTTCCAATCTTCCCTTAGTATGTTGAGGCACACATTGCCTTCCAGGTCTATGTTTGGATGGTATACTGCTGTCTCGCATTTGACTTTGGGTGGCTCGTGAGGATAGTTTGGTCCTACCTGCATGATACATAAATAATTAATACACTATACACTAATATTTTTGCAACTAAGAATGCTTGTGTAAACAATGTCATTGGCCCATTATTGAGCATGGGTCTCTACTTGTGCCATAGGAAGCCTAGGGCATATTCCATCACAATGCTCCAGTGCAGGTTGGTGGAGACATTAATAGCGTGGACAATACAAATATAGAAATGCTTCAAGTAATAGTTATACCAGAAAGAAATACTGTTATTTTTTTCCATTAAACAAGTTAGCACTTGATTACACACCTGCCTGATGTTAAGTGGCAATAAAGTCTTCAATAGTAAAGTCTACTAACTTGGCAAAAGTCTATCTATTCTCAACTTTAAGACATTTACATTGTAGTTAAACAGGAACACCAACATGGGCAACTTATTCCAGTTCTTTGCGGCACTAGTGATAAAACCTTTCTGCCCCTACCAGGAATAAGCTTGGGACTAGGGACTGGGAATTACACCTCAGGTTTCAGTTGATTATAATTATTATTAGTGTGACAATGGCATATGCATTCTGTGTACAAGGAGAATCACAGTATAAAGCCTATTTTAGTACTTAAGTGACAGAATTATAATTTGGGTTTATACATGACATTATGTTTTTAAAGTTATTTTATTTCCTAACCTAACCTAACAAATCCTATAAATAATGAACAAAACATAATCAAACAAAAAAAGTTCTATTTGCAGAGGCAGAGTTGCCAATCTTAGTATTTTATATGGAACATTTTGGCGAGAGTCCTCAAGAATTATACAAGTGAATTCCACCTTCCTCTTTCAACAATCAAATGATCATTAGAGGTATCAACTAAGTGTGCCATACTATTAAAGACTTTATCACCACTTACTATCAAGTGGGATCATAGTTAAGCGCTAATTTAATTGAGGTAAAAATAAAAAAATTCATCCATATCCATTGTTTTACTGTGGACATCATCACAGTATTAGGCGACATACTTTGCTTCATCTTATATAACGCATAATGAGGAGTGGAATAAATTAACAGCGTCATTTAATGTCATCTTAGAACAAGTGACAGCCCTGCCTCAAAATACTGCATGAAAACATTTTATCAGATATTCTGAGATTAGGAAAAAGACAGAAATTATAAAAATCCACCGTTTTCTTTTCTACATAGGTAAGATATGGCATTCAGACATACTTTCTCCAAGAAATCTTAATGATTATAATTATGCTTATAGATTTATTCATTTTCCTTTAGAAATATTTATTAAGTCCTTTTTTATATTCTCAGACACATGTGGGCCCCAACCGGGAATTGTCTAAATGAAATATATGCAACAGTTAGTAATACTTTATTTTTTACTTCTCTTTCAAGAAGGAAATATTGTAATGACTCACCTTAAAACTAAATACAAATCTTCCTCCTCTATAAAAGCCTTCATCTGGGCATATAATTAACTTGAAGTTAAGTAAATCGTCTGGATCCGGGAACTCTGTGTTACAGGTTTTGGGGAGATTAAGCTCATTTAAATCTGTAAATAAAGACATCAGTAAAACTAAAAGGGTAACTAGAACATAAATTTACTATTACTATAAATAAAACTACAAACGCAAAGCTGATTAGAATTATAATAATCTCACAATAACAAAATTGGTCAGAAAATATATATTCATATTATTTACACTAATAAATTGAAACAAAAAATATTGGTCGATATTTTACACCTACCTTTTGTTATCCGTAGTTGTGCTGCAGAGGCTTTCTTCTGTGAACCTCCGGCTCGACCTGATCCTTCTTCATCTTTTTTTTGTTGTTTTAATGAAAAAAGTTTAATCATTGTCCTATTTCAATCTAAAAGGAGTGGAATAGATTTTAGATAGGACACAATTTATTTTGACAAATAAACTTCAACTTTAATGCAGTCATATGTAGACTTTGAAGTTTGATTGACTGATTAGAGCACTCTGAGTGGAAAGGAAAATGAGTTGCAATGATAAAAAAATTAAATTAGTGTTAAAAAATAATATACAAAATGTAGATTTATTTTCATAGTCCGGCGGTGTGTTTCGGTTGTAAGCAATCGAGAAGTTTAAGCAAAAGCGGCTACAGTCGGTAGGAAGATGGGTCACCCCTACTAGAAAACATTTCATGAACGTGTCCGTGCTTCAGAAAACGTTGTCGTGCTTAGTGCCCAAGGTCTTGGTTGGTGTTTTTAGATAACAATCGGTAAGACAGAAGATGCTGTCTTTCTTTCTTGCTATTTGTCTTTACACGACAGTCGCCGTTTTCTTTTTTATGTGAGGGAGTAAGATGCTACCAATTAATCTGTAATACTAAGATACGTAACATATAAACAGAAGTAATCGCATCTTAAAAAACAAGCCAAGTGAGAGATGCAGTACCGAGGCTGTGTGTCTCTTTAAAATAGACTATAACATTTTTCGTCTGTCATCCTGCAGAAACCACACTGTTACAAAATCTGTTGAGCGCTATCAAATAGGCTAAAAACTTGTTCAGATTTTATATAGGCCTAATAGTATTTCAATTTTCAAAGTACCTTTGATTAATTATTTTCGGGAGCGAAACCTTTTCCCGGGATAAAATGTCTCCCAGAAATATCTCCGCCATATAAGTGACATACTAAGTGTTATACAATTCAGTGTTCTTATTTTCAGTATTATACAAACTTTGCCCTATTAACGCGCTGAAACTAATCTGTTTGCTGGGATAATATAATATATATAGTCTATGTTACGAGGGAGAAAGGATTTTATATTAATCAGATACAAGGTGTCCGGTAATGAATGGATAAGCTTGAAATGGGTCATGGTAGAACTAATGGCCATTAAGAAAAAAATACTGATAAAAAAAATTTCGAAGGTCATTTTGAAGAAAATTTAAATAACTTTGGCCTGTTAGATTCCCTGGTAATTCAAATGGGCCTATTATTTTACCATTTATAATTCCAGTAATTTATTTTAAATTGGTACTGTGAACGGTCTTCACGCATAATATGAGGGTTATGAACATACTGAACACACTGTTGAAAAATGGCATATTTTTTTAATTCTAACAAAATATTCGGACAGCACGGTGAAATAACATATGAATTCAAATAATGCCCCTAGTTATCTTTTTTATTTATATTAATATAACACATTATTTTCCTTATACTATATACATATATTTGTTAAGGTCAATAAATTATCTGCTGTGCTCTTATCTCTAACCTTATATACCGCTTGACGATAATAGTTTTAACAGTTCAGAATAGTAGACTTAAGGATGTATCGAATCTTAGTACTGTTAGCTCTCATAAGTTTGTGTGATTGTTATTCTCATTGGAATCGGGACTATCGTACCCCTTATCGTCACCTTCACCACCCATGGCATTTACGTCGCCATGACCGTCGCTTCGAAGGACTCGTTTCTCGTGTGATTGCTGCTGATCGGTATCTTCAAGGATTCTGCCGGGAAAAGGCCAACTGCAATGCTTACGAAATTTACGAGACCCAAGAATATAAGCTAGTCTACAATGTACCTCTTTGCAGTGTTAACTATATTTCAGTGAAGATAAAACACAGAGTCCTTTATATGTCTGCAAAGCAAAGTTTGCCATTTAGACCTAATATATTTATCGATATGAGGATTCTGCCAGAATTTTTGAACCTTGACGAAGCCACTTGGACATACAATGGCAATGACAAATTGGAGATTTCGATTCCGTACAAAAAGGATATCAATACACAGTGGGTAAAAACTTGTGGAGATATCAGCACAAAGGTTATAATTGTGCCTCAAAGGAATTTTCAGTTTCGAAATATATTTGAGGAAGACGATGACGAGATCATTGGGTTAACTAATTGGACAGAGACCTCAGAAGACAGTAGTAGTGTTCCAAACACCGGCACTGATGCTTATGGTACCCTCGTTCTCCTAAACAATACCACAGAGATTCCTGCTTATGACAGAATACTATTTTCACCTTAGCCTCTGAAATTTATTTTTCTGTTAAGTTAATAAATAGATTTAAAAGTTATATTTTTAGTTCTTATTACATTATAATATTAAATAAGCGGTGCTACATAAAAGTAAATAAAGATACATCGGGAAATACTGTCAGAAAATTGGCCATTTATTATATATACGAAAAAAAACTAGATAAATAATAAATAAGTTAAGAGATTTAGTCCTGCAAGCTGTACTAGAAAGGCGAAAAACGGCAAATTCCTATACGGAATCCTATAGAGTGAAAAGAAGCTGCCTTCTTGAAGAAGCTGTTTTGCAATTATGATACGATAATATATATTTTTGTTGAGATGTACCTACTTCATAATAAATGTAATACTCTAAATGTTTATCGTATTATTTCATCGTAAAGACAGCCAATATAAAGTGTTTTTGTAATATTATATTTTAAGCTCTGATTGTAGGAATTAGAGTCCATTTGGAAATGATCCCTATAAATTTTGCGGAGACAAACGCACTTGCATAATTGTATCTCATGGTATAACGCACTTGCACCTCATGGTATCCCCGGTAGGGGGGTAATCTGAACTTCAAAGTTACATATTCTCCTATCCTTTGCTATGCCCGACCAGGGACTGGTGCCCTCCTGGTCCCGACAATAGCAGTTACTACATAAAATAAAATGTAAATATCATTTTTACAAGCTTATATTTAACTTGCAGTGTATGTTTGTATATTAGTACGTTAGTACTTTTTTAAATTTTTTTGTTACAGGTCAAATCTTGCAAGCCTAATTAGACCCACTTCCTCTTACACTGCGGAGCGGAAATTTTGTATAAAGTTTTCATCCTGATGACAATGTATTTTTATGACAAGCATGACGAGATACTAAGTTCAGGAATGGCTCCAGACAAGGGAACTTTTCAACGGTTAACAATACAGTAATGATATTTCGTGTGTTTCTTTATATTACGGATCTATAATTAAAGCTAGAGTTTTTAAATATTTAAAAGAAACTTTATTTATAATAAGACACAGCTATTCTTGTTGTGATGATAAATATTCTTAAGCGGTGTTTTGTTTTTTCATTATCTTAAAATTAAAAGTTCGAGGTGTTATCTTAAAATCGTAGTTGTTTTATGACCAGCGAAATAACAAGGAAAAATATTTTTAAAAATTATATAGGAGAAACACATAATCATAACAAAAATTGCCTCTTGAAGTTAATAAGTTTCGCAAAATTGTCGTTCATAAAGGACGACAAGTTATTGGTATTTTTTTTAATATGCTAGTCTCACTCTTTGTAACTGTCAAATGTATTTCTGCCAAATTCTGTTCTCTATGCGCTTGGCCATGGCTGTACGGTCCAATATCTTCAAATATTAAGGGTTCCTGTAGAATTCAATACGTTACCTTAAACCAACAGGCTGCTGCTCTGGGCATTGCAAGTCTGGAACACTGAGACGGGATAGATCATTTAAAATTGCTTGACACGTATGTATAAAGAAGTTTGAAAATTATGTGTTAGTTCAGCGTTAGTTCAGAAATGTTTAGTCTCAGTTAAGTCTAGAAATAATTTTTACGCGGATACAAATGAAACTTGGGAGTTTAATAATCTTTTACATTGTATGCATTC
This sequence comes from Asbolis capucinus, assembly GCA_018249125.1. NCBI lineage: Eukaryota > Metazoa > Arthropoda > Insecta > Lepidoptera > Hesperiidae > Asbolis > Asbolis capucinus. Next base: position 4,970 of record DWJZ01005249.1, on the reverse strand, counting down.
GCCATTTAATAACGCCTTACAACGGCATCTACATATATGTTCTAAGCACAATAAAGTGCTGTTAGAATTTACAGATGGCGTTAACAATTTACATCACATTCGTTTACAAAGAAGTTCATAAATACACCAAGAGATGTCATTATTTGTTTATTTATTGTAAAAAAATTTATGGGTTACTTGCTTAAGGTTATAACGCACAAAACTTGCTAAAAGTGTGGCTCAAAATAAACAGATTCAGTTGGATAAAGTTTCAATGAGCATGGGTCTATCCACATAAGTGAAAAAGCGTAGATCATAATGCATCAAATTGCTCCATAGCTGATCACTTAGGGGTTAGTTTACAACCCAAGTGCCGGAAGTTCTTTTGCCGTCGACATGGTTTTATGATAATTGTCAAACGTTACCGACGGGGCTGACAATTAAATTTGTCTTCGAGGCACAGAAGCGTTCAGGAATTTTTGGCACTAGCAGTCATTTTAGCTCTTGTCTGACGACATAGGATAGAGTGAGCTGCCGGGGTGTGTAGTGCCGCCAGGCTTAATAAAATTTAAGAAATTTTGATTAAAGAAAGTTATCTGTTTTAACTATTATTATTACAGCTATTTTATGGTATGCACCATCGTAATAAAACTCCATATTTACAAAATTATAAGTATATTAGGCTTAATTATTAATATATGACATTTTAAGTCCGTTTTTCTTATGCCTACAAATTTTGTACACTATTTGGTGTCAAGGTAATATTTCTAAAGGTGATTTTTTCGTTCTTTTTACGAAACTCGTGTGCTGTGACATTTACAAGTTTTATTACATATTACATACATATAGTTTTATTACATATTACAATGTGAAATATAATAATATTGTGGTAAGTTCACTACTTTGTTTACAAGATTTCACGGATGAGGAAAACGTTTTATGTGTCATACATCATGTTTTATATCATAGCCTCTCTGAAATTAATTAAACTAATAATTAAGCATTAAAAGATAAAACTGCATCATTTGAATACCAATAACACTCCATACTCATTTGCTATAAAGTTGGGAATTAGAAAAAATTCTTATGCCTTGCTGCCCTGTAGTTGAATGTAGGAGGTTCTGAAATCTAAAGCTGGGACATTTAGTGCCGATATCACCGTATCATTGATGGTAACACATTCTGCTTTCGTTGCGGTATCTAACGTTGGTTTGTACGGGATACTAACTGTGAGGTGTCCGTCTTTGTATTGCCACCAAGCATCTGCTGTTTTCAGCATACTAGGTAATACTCTCATGTCATCAAAAGTCTCCGGGTTCCCAACGCTCACCTGTTGAGCGTGCACGTGGATCGCTCTGTGCTTGATTTTAACAATGATGTTATTGACATGGGATGATGGGATTGTGTAGACCAGGTTGTACGACGTACTACCATATAATTCTTGGACTTCTTTAGTGTAAAGCTCGCATAGATGTTTGGCATACCTGTCAGCCTCCATCTGGCTGTAGGATAGTCTGTCAAATTTGCGTTCGGCACAGGTCCGCTCATCCTTTTGATTTCTGCTGTGGTATCCGTGATGGCCATGCCGTCCACCGTGGTGACAGCCACCGTAGCCGTGTCCGTTGCCATGGCCATTCCCGCTGCCATGACTGTGCCAATCGTAATCATCAGGGCATTCTGGATCGCCATTTCGATGGTCATGGTGATGACCCCAATGGCAATAGCCAACACTCAATAAGGTCGTTAGTATAATTAACCGATACATTGTGCGACAATGAGTATACGAAATAATGTTCAAAATGTCCATCTGGACAGATATAAATACTGCTACAGGAGGAAAATGTTGGGTTATTCTAGACGTTATCAGAATACCTACAGATGACACCGTTTTGTTTAATTAATTAATTAATTAACGCATTTAATATTTTTTTATGTTTCGTTTATTATTGTGAACAGTAACTGGGTTTAATTGGTTGTTATTTTAATCGAACTGATTACTGCCCATGATTAACTTTTTCAAAAGATAAAGCTCTAGATGGAATTCTTGAATTCCATACCGCCAGGCCCTTCCGAAAAAAAAAATTACACGTGACCATATTAATTAAATAGAGTTGAATTTATACCTTTGCAATTTGTAGCAAATATTATAATGTTAATATTATGTTGTGTCAGTAGGTTTGACATTATGTATTTCTAAATTATTAATGTATAATATCATGCATTAATAAATCTGTAACTGACCGCTCTCTCTGCACGTAGACCACTATCGGATGTTTTTAACAAAGCAACAGAATTCAAAACAATGATTATCAGATTTTTTTGTTTTTTTTTCCATCTGTTTATTTCAGAAACAGCTGAAATAATTTAAATGCGGTTTTCACTGATTTATTGCGCATCCTCCATGTTTTCATCGATCCTTAAATTTTATGGGTTACATCTTTCTCTCTGATCTTTGAATATCCTCCTGAACGTTGCATCGTGACAATTACGTCACATGTGAAAAAGCACCACATCGCGCCATTTCACGCCGCCTTGCTCCGCTGTGGCTCCGCGTAAGTGTGGTTTGACCCTTCACAACTTTCACTTTGTTTCCATTAACTATGTCATAAAAACAAACAGAGCCATCTGTATATTCTGACTAAGCACAATAAAGAGTTTATAACATTAACAGATGGCGTTGATAACGTACACCAACCAGCACACTCGTTAACAAATAAGTACATAATTATAAAAACAGATGTCACTATTTCTAAAAATAATAAAAACTAGATTTATATACACGAATAACAATAATTGTGAGTAACCCGTTAAAAAGTCGTACCTATAGGATTTTTGCTGAAATTTGCCTCACAAATTATCATACATCAAACCGCCCTAAGGCTCAAACCGCACAGTTAAATTGATTTTTTCATATACTTTGTATGAGAGTAACGGCACTCGCACTGTAACTTAGCGTCGACGGGGCGACGCGCCACGGCGCGTCAAAATTTGATTTCGAGGCAACTCTGCCGTCGGAGGTAGGCGTTGCTCAGCTTCGCCGACCCGCACGTGCAGTTTACCAGGCGTAGCCGAGCACATGACTAAATTATTTAAATACAATGGAATCGACTTTAAATTTTGTTTTTTTGCGCTTATTTATGTAGTATACTTATATGTATGTTAAAAGTATACTGCAATGCCTCCTTACGATGATGTCTACGATCTCTAAGAAATATTATAAAACCGAAATTAATATTGACTGTTCACATACATAATATTCTAATGATTTTAACAAAATATTTAACTGTTGGTGATTTTACATGTACATACAATTAAACATAGGAAATCAGATTGCTTCAGTGTCACTTCAATTATAAATACAAACCAAAAGACGTGGCCCTCTGAAAGCGCACGCGGCACGGCTGGGGAGCGAAGCGGCACATTTTCATGTTTTCACGTTTTACGACATAATTGTCACGGTGCGGGGATTAGGAGGATAGTCAGAGATCAAAGGGAAAAATGCAATCAATTAAATTGTAGATTGATAACTGAATTCAATAAAACAATTGGCAATATGCGCGCAATAAATAAATGAAACCGCATTATATTGTTTCTGAGCGCACACAGACCAAAAGAAAAAAAGAAAAAATCTGAGAATCGTTGTTTTGCGTTCTATTGCTTTGTTAGAAACTTTTGATTATGGTTTTCGTACACAGAGAGTGATCAGTTAAAGTTATATTATATATTAATTTACCTATATTATTGAGACATTAAATAACATTATTAAGACTATGTGATTAAATTATACGTAATAATATTTGGTATAAATTGAAAATTGAAAATAAGTGTAACCCTATTCAAAAAATATGTACACGTGTTTTCTTTCTTTTATGCTCAAAACGCCGCGCCGCTCCGCCTGCTAAATCGCACTTGTCAGCGGAGCGGGGCGAGGTGTAACCTAGGCGGCGGAGTTGCCTCGAAATCCAATTCTGACTCGCCGCGTCGCCGACGCTACGTTACAGTACGTTCTCTCATACTGTACTCTCATACAAATACATATGGGGAAGAATCAATTTTATGTCGCTCTGCGCCGTTGTAGATACCTGCCGCACCTCTTAAGTGTGGATAGAGCCAAAGTAACATTACTTTCAATGAACATGAGTGTCCATCCGCATCACTAGGATACCATAATGCACCACTCTGCTCCATTACTCAATTCTTAGGGTTCATATGTTGACCCAAGTATCTTCATTTTTTGGGCCGGCATGGGTAAATGACTACTACCTAACGGTTACAACCAAGACCAATGGATAGAGGTGCCTTCTGAGGCACAGAAGCGCTCGAGAATTTTCGGCACTAGCGGTCACTTAACCTAGTTCTGTTTATTAGCTTGCTTGATGGTTAGAATAGCAAGTCGGTCAGGTTATGCTATGCTGACAGGCCATATAAAATTTAAGGAGTATTATTCAATGGAATACCGAAGTTATTGAAAAAAGGAAAATATTTTAAATAAACCTCAGGTTACTGTGGGACACACAATCATAAAAAAACACCATATTTACAATTTTTTTAATAATATTAAACTTAATGATAAAATATAAGATTTTATTTAAAGTGGCATATATCATCTATTTTGTCTTACGTGTCTTGAATTAAATTAAGCTCATAATAAAGTCTTAAAAGATAAAACTGCATCATTTCAATGCTGACTAAAGTCACTGTATATGGACTTTATCACATCTGACATCTGTTATACATAAAGTTAGGATTACAAAATATTTTTATGGCTTGCTGCCCTGTGCCTGTGGTTCAATGAAAAGGCTTCTGAAGTCTAGATCTGGGACATTTCGAATCGATATCACCGTATCGTTAATGTTAACACATTCTGCTTTCGTTGCTGTATCTAACGTTGGTTTGTACGGGATACTAACTGTCAGGTGTCCGTCTTTGTATTGCCACCAAGCATCTGCTGTTTTCAGCATACTAGGTAATACTCTCATGTCATCAAAAGT
>DWJZ01005248.1:0-14287 GCA_018249125.1 Asbolis capucinus | reverse complement strand
AGTAAAGCAAAGGGCAGTAGTGCAGTTTATTTAAAATTTGTCTAAAGGGTCATAAGTCAGAATACATAATGTTTGCGTCCAAGGCGTATCCTTATCTTTTATCTGTCCATCCTGATTTGACTACCAACTCTAGCACCTATCAAAAATTCACCATTAAATTAAAAATAGCGGCTAAGTCTATTAGTCTAGCTTTTCTCATATTGATAGCATATGAGCAACACATACACAAAAATCACTATTGCTGTAAACCTCGTGTCTTCAATAAAACTACTAAATCTTTCAGTCTTTCATTTTATTGCTCAACTGATGGATATCGTTCCTAATTAAAACTTACAATAACCTACATTTACGATACTTCCTACCGCACTCAGAGCCGTTAATGATTACTTAAATCGCTTATTACTAGACAATGTATATGTCAATATATACTAAGGTGTCATTTAAGTAACCATTAACGACTCTGATGCGGCAGTAAGTTATTAAAACGCTTTGTTATATTCTAAAATTTGTTTCATTTATTTATAAATATTTGTATTTCATTTATTTATAAATAGTCAATTAATATAGCTTTAACAATATAAAGTGAGTAACGACTTAGCAAGTAAGGGCGGCGTGGCGTGGGGCAGCGTGGCGGCCGCTTCACACCACGGAGTCTTTGCGATTCCTGAAACAATATACAATAATAATACAATACAATACTGAATTTGTATGTTATTTTGTTGGAAATTTACTATTATTCATAATTCCAAACAACAGCTGTCCCGCTACTGGGCTCGGTTTCTTCACAATGTTTTTGTTCACCGAACCAAATGATAATTAAATTTTATCATGTTACATAACTAAGAAAATGACTGTTAATAATTAAAATCGATTTATACCAAATAATTATAAAATAGGGTGTAGTTGTGGCGTTATACAACGGTCGCATTGTCCCACACTGCGTGATATTATACTGTATCCCACCGTACCATGCACACTATTTCCCTCCTATCAAGGTTAGCTACGGCAATAGAATAATTTGTAAGAGAAAATTATTTTCGTATCATCCAAATGGAGCTACTCACGAAAACTCAGCTTGATAGTAAAGATGTGAAAAAATGTACCGGGAACCCTGGAGTAAAAGGGCTTAACTCAGGAGTAACTTCATAAAAGTTACATTTTCGTTTTCTGTCGTCGATATGTAGTGGTACTGACCATATGTAGTGGTACTGACCATATATAGTGGTTGTCAAGGTGCGGCGCGCGCATGACGCCCACGCCGCCGCCCAGCCGCCGGTAGTTCATGGCGCCGCACAGCCGCCACTGGTTCGACTCCGGGTCGAACACCTGACACACATCACAACATACAATATATAACGCTTTCAAAAATTAACCAAGTTATACAATATGAAGTTAGTGAACACTAGCGCCAAACTTTTCACGAGAGTTTCCGTGCTTCGGAGGGCACATAAAACAGTCGGTCGCGTTAGCGTTAGTTAGCATTACCTATCACATGTCACATTATGTCACAAGTGAAATTTTATTTTCTAATAAAAGTGTAGGTGTTAACGAGAAAATTTCTTCTAAATGAATAGTTTTCCATCTAAGATGCCACTGACTTACCATCTGAAACTACATCGCCTCTTACCATCAGGCAAGTGGTTGTGGGGTTGTAGTCAAGAATTAACTTATAATGTACAAATAAAAGGTTTATTAAACAAAATCACAACCTTTTTAATTATACATAGATCCCCAATATAAAGAAATAGACAAAATTTCATAACTATATTGTTAGCCGTTAAGGAGTTCTCTTGCCTGGAGCCAATCCCGAAGGTAGTGTCAGGTCATGCTTATCATAAAAATGTGTTGTCATTGGAACTAATGCATTATGCAAAAAATCAGCTCCATAGTGTAGGAGGAAGTGGGTCTAATTAATCTTGCAAGATTTGGCCCATAACAAACAAATGTACAAACATACTAATATACGAACATACACTGCAAGTTAAATAAAAGCTTGTAAGAAACCTCGCACAAGAGTCGAAATCGGTTATGTGCCGACTACACAATAAAATTAACAGTATTTAGGAATCTTGCACATCCACACCTTTTATTTATACATTACAAATTTGTGTTCAAACTACACTCGTGGGGTTCGGTTATGTACTACGTCTTTACCCAACTGTAATACATATGTCGGGACATCTCACACACGGGCTGACATACTGATAAACATACATATATATATATTTAAATATTATATAGATATTTACACACAGACACACAGGACAAATATTCCTGATCATCACAGAAAAGTTTAACCTGGATGGAAATCGAACCCACGACCTTCGGTGTAGCAGTCAGGTTCACTAACCACTAGACCAACCGGCCTATCACACATATGTCAATACACGTTACAAATAATATCAAACTAAAACTGCTTTATATATACATATAATGTAATGTGGAGTTTTTTTAGAAAATAATTGTCTTCTTCCCATACAGCTAATGGTCCGAGAAATATTTCTGTTTCATTTTTCAATTATAAAATAAATTTTCAATTTAAAAATTGAAAAACCAGGAGTTAGTTACAACTATGGTCCTTACCTCTATAGACTTAAGGTAGGCGGTGCCGTCGAAGCCGCCGACGGCGTACAGCTGTCCGTTGACGACGGCCAGCCCCACGCCGCTGCGCCGTGACGTCATCGCCACCACCGGCGACCACGCGTCCGTCGCCGGCTCGTACCTGACACACGCACAGACAGTAGAAACTAATAAAAAATGGATTTTTGTAATTTTTAAGAACTTTAAAGATACATAAAACAAATTAGAACAAAATTTAGTATCAAAGACAATTTAGAAGCTTCCACAAAAATAAACTACAATGTTGTCCGGATTAGTGGACATATGAAATAGTGGGTATATATATTAGAAAGCCTCTCACCTCTCAGCAGAAGAGAGCTCAGTGCAGTCATCCCGACCGCCCACAGCGTAGATCTGTCCATCGAAGACCGCGCAGCCGAGATGCTTCCGGCGCGTGGACATGGGCGCCACGGGCGTCCACTTGTTGGCGCGCGGGTCGTACCGCTCCACCGTGTTCAGCGGCGCCTGCCCGTCCGACCCGCCCACCGCGTACAGCTGCCCGCCCAGCACCGCCACCGCCACGCCCAGCCGCCGCGTCGTCATCGCCGCCACCTTCACATCAATTTTGAGTTTAATTATCAAGAATATTATTATCAATGCCTCTTGTTTATTTTCTCGCAAGTGATGTAAAACGTCGTATTACAAATGTGTGCTTTGACCACTATATAACACATTATTAACTATTGATATATATTAAGTGTAATATAACTAATGTCGGTGGTGGTGCAGAGCGGAGGAGCTCATTCACTTGGGTGATGTTATTACTTTAACATCCTAGAACATTGTGATCTAAATTACTATAGAAATTAATTATTACTTATTCCAGTAAAGAAAACATGAATCCTTAAGTCAGCGGTCGCCGGTTGAGTACAGCCAGTAAAGAACTAATTCAATATAAAACCTGTACATTACTGCTCAGTTTGGTGTCACTATTATGAGACCAGACTATTACTAAACTAACATAAAAGTCAAATGTCATTCTATATAAGCATACAATATAACTATTTTTATGCGTCAGCAACCCGTAACCTCAAAAGTACTTCGCTATAGGGCTTATATAAACACATTTCCACAAAATAATTGAACGTACAAGTTTATGTTATGTTAGTGTCAATAGACTAAGTAGTTAATGATTAGTTACAGCACACAATACAAAAGTGGAGCAGTGACCTTGGTCCAGCGGTTCTCCTTGGGGTCGTATCTTTCAACGTGGTTGAGACACTGCACGCCGTCCTGGCCGCCCACGGCGTAAAGCGCGCCGTCCAGCACTGCTACGCCCACCGACGTGCGGCATGACGACGTTGGCGCCACCGCGCCGCACCACTGGAACGAGGGTAGTTTTAACATGCACTGCCTGTATATCAATTGATGAGAAGGTAGGCAGGTCTAATCCAGATTCAAGGTCACTACTATGACGTACTGCCACAACAGGGGTAAGAAGTTATGGATGATATTAAATTAAAAGCAAGTTTTATTACAATGTGTGACGTTTCCCCGGTAAAATCACAACTGACTATTGGCGCCATCTAGAGGATTTTAGCAACGGTCGCGTCTGTCTCATTATTTAGACTTCACATCACAACTACCACCTAGGCTTCATATTGTAGGCTAAATACTGCAATCTAAGCTATAGTATATGTAAATATGGCATATACATGACTTGATATGGAATGGAAGGTATTTGATTGGATTAAGTACTAAAGAACGATTTAAGATATCATTAGTAAACAATGGAATGCTGCGTTTTAATGAACAAAATTATATAACGCATTGCCAAGCTATATCTTTTTTTTTAAATTGTACATTCAAACAAGAATTGAAACACATTTTAGAAGGCTCGGAGTAACAAATTTAAAATTACCTAATAAATACCATTGGTCCAGAAAATCTTGTGTAGGTTGCCCCTACACTCGTACTCATTTTGTAGACCACGCGTAAAATTCACCGCAAATTATGTATCTAAGTAATATTTTTTATGAACTACCCTCTGTATTTTTTATAATCTATGACCGAAACGACACACATCATTAGCATTGTAAATCAATAAAATACTCGTAAATGAGCAAAGTTAAATAAAGATTGTAAACCATTGATATAGTCCCACCTGATTGGTCTGCGGATCATATCTCTCAATACTGTTGAGGTAGCTCTGTCCGTCGTGGCCGCCGACGGCGTAGAGCAGGTCGTGCAGCACGGCGACGCCGACGCCGCAGCGTCGCTTCGACATCGGCGCCACCATCTTCCACTCCGCCGTCTGCGGCTCGAACCGCTCCACTGACGCGATCGCGTCGCCGCTGCACCAGCCGCCCACCGCGAATAGCACCTCGCCTGCACGCACACACATACATACATATGTACATATCGTAGATGAAACTGGAACTGGGCTGCAATAAGTTGCCAATGACAGTGTTTCTGTTCGATTACAATGTGTCTTCAAGTCAAGAGTGAATAGGCTATTGTTAAATTAGTTTGCTTTATCATTTAAGACCACATCGCCGCTTGCCATCACGTGGGATAGTGGTCAAGCACTCATTTATAGATAGTAAAAAAACACAAAAAGGGCGTATCTCTTTAGCATAGCCTGTAAGTGTTTTGCCCTTGTACGGAATAAGTGAAAGTAAAAATAAGTTAGTGAGTAAAATAACATAAAAAATAAGTCCTTATTCTTTTCCGTCGTCAATATGTAGACACCAGGTTAGATATCTTGTATGTTAACGTCAAAATTGTTCCTAATCTACTAGACATTTACAAATATTTAGCTCCGGTTGTCTGGTGCACGCACCGCGCAACGACTTATTTGGGCCTAAATACTGTTACAATTAACAAAAAACATAATAAGACATTTAATTTTGGAATCTGTCATTCTTATCTATTGTATTATCTGATTTTCGCGTCAAGCGGTATTAAATAATTCTGGATATTAAAATGCAGAGTGGTAAAAAATACACATGCACATAATATACTCGGTGTATTTTTGATCTGGAATTTTTACCATAAAAAATTGGCAAATTAGTATGAAAAAATTCCAGATCGAATTTGCACCGAATGTAACACACCTCGTCTGGTGGGTTTCCTGGGCCTGGTGCGGGGGCCCTGCATGAGTGGGCGCTCCTGCGGCAACAGCAGGTAGTTTTTGGCCTCGTCCAGCAGGTCGCGGCACGCGTCGTCCGACCGGATCAGCAGCTCCGAAGACACCGTGCCTACCAAAAATTTGGGGCTCAGCAACGGCAACCGTACGTGTTGAAGCACCTGCACAGAAAGCAATTAATTTAACGGGACATAAAGGCATTTAGTATCTTATTACCAACATATTTCATAGAATTAACTTCAATTCAATTATTCGAAATAAGTTATACAATAATTATCCGCTTATTCTACCACTAACAGGTGTACAAATATTGCCAATTTTGTATAAAATTAGAAAAGTAAACCATGAATAATAATATGAATAATTAAATTATATATTGTTTTATCAATTTAAAATGTGAATTTCGCAAATCAGACCTTGTTCAGTTTAAAATATTATTATCATCAAGGAATTCAGCGAAATTATAATAATATAACATATAGCTTCAAGCAAACCAAGCAATGTACAGAGCATGGTAACATATACACGATGCCGCAGTACAGTTTTGGAAGATAAGGGTCCGACCCAAGGGTCTGAAATTTATACAATACCCAAAATCCATCACAAACAGTAATTTTTCTATAACAACGAGGCACTCTGTCTCTTGAATCGAATACCAAAATTCCCAAATAAAGTTGTTCTTCCCGTTTCCCACCTGTGCCAGATGCTGTCGCCTCTCAGCCACGTTGTATTTGACCCAGGACATGACAGCCTGGAATGTCTGTTCCTCAGAGCGCACGTTGAGCTCATCCGAGGATACTATATCGATCAGCTGTGCGGCCGGCAGCAGCAGGAACTCCTCGCTCTCCATCACCTGAAACATCATCATCATCGCCATCATCAGCATGTTATTATTGAACATTAGTAAATATAACTTCTACTTAATAACCTTTACTATTTTTTACTCAGAATAAATGCTTGACATCAATCCCACCTGATGGTAAATGGTGATGTCTAAGATATATATGTATATTGGGCACACTATGCTATGCTGTAAAGGCGTTAAAGTATAATTTGGGAAGAGATGGTACCTTGTAAAACATTATCACAGGGGCGGAAAGGGTGGTTCCGTAACATTGTATTTTGGATTGTTTTTGTTAGAAAGATTATTATATTTTGACTAACGAGGGGTAGTTTCTCGGTTTCCACGACATTATTGCAGCTGCTTGGGTGAATTCCGCACTGTAAAAGTTCTGTACAACAATGTTAGATGGCAGTACTAGCCTCTGGGAAGTTCTGCTGTGTGAACTTGTCAGCGATGCGAAGCAGCTCGCGGCAGGAGTGTGTGTCGGCAAAGGCACGAATGCCGAGGCAGTTTGAGCAGTCTAGTTGCCGCTTCAGGAATTCGCAGCAAACGTCCTGGATCTCCTGAAGCTGGAGCAGGCAGGCCGCTGGCAGCAGCGCCTGAAAGCATGGACACATTTTGTCATAAGCACTCATACAATCAATAGAAGATTGTATAGGTAACTGAATTAAAACTTTTTGTAAAAACTTTACCCTACATAAGTCATGCCGTTTCGAGTAGATTATAAATCATCCCAATCTTTACCCATGTGTATCTAGAAGTTGTCGATCTTGAAGGTCCCCCTTTTTTTCAATAGCCTTAAGATAAGTGGTTACATTTTAGTGTTTTAGTAACCTGCACGTTGCTCTCCTCGACGACGATGTGTGCAGTGTAGCAAAACTCGACGAGCTGCTCCATGGCGTGCTCGTCCACGTCGCGAATCGTCACCTCGGTGGCGCGTGACTCCGCCAGCTCGCTCGTGAACATCGCGCGGAAGTACGGGCTGCATGCTGACAGGATTACCCTACACACATACACATCAATTTATGCCAATAACATTTTCACAAGTACAATAGATAAGAAAAATAAGAACCATTTGCAAACAAGTCAAAAATCGAAACTCAATCTAAGGAACCACTCTAATTTTATTATCATTTGCTATGTACGATTTCCAGCTTAATAAGGCCTTAGTAACAGATTTTATCATCTCTTCTTCATGGAAGAAAAGTTTGTGACAGGATTAGAATTTACATGACACATAAAGGGTTGTCTTAAGATTTCGTTTGTAATTTCTGGATTATTTCTTTTTGTATGGATACATATAAGACATACACGCTCTTAAAAACCTGTTCATAATGCATTTTTCTTACAATTAAATATATTTCGCTTTGTAAAACCTTTATCCGCAAGTGTGTTGAGTCTACAACTACCACAATTAAACTGAGGTGGGTAAGGGATATTTGGGGAAGTAGAGATGTAAGAAAGTGATTAGCCTTATACATGCTATACCGAGGACGAGGAGAAAAGTGCGTGAGATCATAGTACATTGTCTCTACATCCAATACATCTTCCCCCAGGGCCACCGCTTTCCACAGTTGTCTATTCTTGAACTAACCCAGTATTACCCACAAGACGTACCGTGCTTCAGCCACAGTGATCCCTCACCTATGTGCAAAAAGCTTTCTGTTGGCAACGTTGAGGACCACGTCGCAGAGCTCCCGATGGCGGCGCAGCGCCGACAGCTCGCCGAGGATGGCGCGCGGGTGCTTCTCGGAGGTGTGCGAGAGCCGCGCGCCGCCGCCCCCGCCCGCGCCGCCGCCCGGCGACCCCCCCTCGCCCATCCTGAAACCCACCATCACTGCCAACTACTACTACTTTATTCCGTCCACCGATCACGACCGAAGTCGGTTAAGCGATTACGAGTGTTTAAATGTGATTGTGCCTAAGTATTAGCACCGATTAATGACCGGATTATACCTCGGCCGTAATTCGAAAAGAATAAATAATTGTATGTTAAAAATTCTTTTCAAATCGTGTCCGAGGTAAAGGTAGTTTATTTAAGTAATATGTGATTGGCGTAGTTCAGCAATATCTGGCGAACAGAAAGTGCATGGATTACCGCTAGTGGCATAAATTTTTGAGCGCTCTCAATACCTGAGGCTCTCGGTCCAAATCACTATTCCATATAATCTGCTGACTTTTATTAAGTGAGCTCGATGTTCCTATGATATATTACTACGAAATAAAGAATTTGATTTTGACTTTATTATCCATTACAGCATTAAGCCAGAGCAAATTGCGTTTTGGCAGCAGAAGTAATAAGATTATATTCAGGTCACCCTGCACAGGGACCTAGTAATTGGATGAGACCCATAGTGCATGATAATCTAAGATGGTCATAGATGTATCAGGTTAAGGTAAGTTAAGAATGTAAGTAGGCTGATTGTGTCACATTTTGTATGAAAGAAAAATAAATATATTCATATTAATAATGCCCAGATATTATAATGATGGGAATGATAGTAATGACAAAGATTGAAACTACATGTCTCTAGAAGTCAATATTGATACAACTGTTATAAAAACTCACTACACTTCATTCCGTATTGATTTTGACTGGCCATGATTTTCAGCTGTATACGTCAGAATATGATAATGAATCTTTAAGGAGTATTGATTTTACATTTGTAGTAAGCACATTGTTTGTCTGTTCCGTAACCTTTTGACTTTGTATTGAATATATTTAAATGCACAAATGTTCTGGAGACTAGAATATTATTTCCATATAAACTAGAGTTATTTTTGTATGAGGATATTACTTGTTTTTCTTATATTATTATAATATATATTTTTTTCTGTCTATTATATATAACATAACTATCCATGTAAGACTTTTTTGGCTAAGATATTTAGCTGTAAAATCTGTCCCATTTCATATTTATTCCTTATATTCATGTTGGCCTACCTCGCCCTTCTATTAATCACACTGGCTGGTTAGCTGGCAGTAAGTCTTAATAATCTTTAAGTCTTCTTTGTAATGTCTTACATGATTAAATTCAATAAAATAAATCCAGCCACATTTTGTTACGTTGCGGTTTCAATTAATAGTTATAAACGGTATCATGTGTATGCATCCACTTCTTGTGCATTCTGTTGCCCTCAATATAGTATGTTTTTTTGGAAATTGTTACAATTTTTGGGTTTATTTTTTACAAACCAATAGAAATACAAATCTTATTCTCTTTACAATATTAGTATAAACACACAATTCTTAAGTTTACGCTACAATTATTCACATGATGAATGTTCTATAGAGTAAGCAAATTAGCACCAACATGAGTTATTCCTCACATTTCAGAAAATCCTATTAGAAATAACAGATAGTAACATCAAACCTACTTATATAATTACCTAGTAATATCAACAAGGCTCACTTTCAAACTGAAAATAAAACTGAGCATAATACTAATATACATTACATGTAAGTAAAACATTATTTAGCACAAACCGATGATGTAATGTGTTACAGTACTTAACAATTACTAACAATTGCAATAATGTTCTATATAAAACATTCACTTTTCTTCATGCAGAAAAAAATACATTTTAAATTCTTTCCTTAAGTGGTGCTATGAGTCAATGTTGATTGAAAAATAAGAAGCTTTCATTGAGTGACTGCCACTACTTATGTCCTGTGCTCTAGAAAGCATGTATAACAGTATACTTTTATCTTAAAATTATGCTAAAATAAATGTTAACATGTCCATAACTTAAATTAAACATACAAGCATTATAGAGGCATATAAAAGACTCATAATGTTGTGGCAACACTACAGCCTACCCTAGTGGGATGTTGATAAACAATTGATCCTGTGCCAAATATTATTCAAATACATTCAGTAGTTACTGCATGAAGCAGTAACAAACATCTGTACATCAATCCATTCACCTACAAAAACTTTTGCATTTATATATAAATGTTAGTAGGAATATTAAATGCCTGTTAAATATATCAAGGACAATCCTACCCAATATATGCTTCCAAACACAAATTGAAAAAGAGTACAGAAAGTTAGAGGAATGCAAAGCTTTATCATAAAAATGTATTGCTTCATCATGTGTTTCGAAATCATATGATGTTGACACTATGATGGATGTGCCACTCACCTCTTGTGTCCGCGTGCGTTTCCCAGCTGCAAGCGCAGCGGGGGCGAAGCCCAACCCCACACGGAGTCAATCTGCGACCAATCCAACTCAAAATGAACCACCACAACGTACCAACTCGCCTAAATCTCTATTCACGTCCAATGAATTAAACTTGGCTCATGCGGTTAAAGCAACAAAGTACGCGACAAAAGCACAAATATTTACAACATTCAACATAAATCTCTGCATTGAATACATTACATGTTTGTAACTCGGTAGTTCACTGTAATTTATGCGAACGCCAACGATCGCGAACGCAAGCTTACCTTTGAGATTTATCGTACACCACTCGAAAGAACTGATAGTCCTCAGAGGAGCGCGAATATCCGCGTAGCACCCTGAGGTCCCACACGAGCAATTATCGACACATTGATTTAAAAACAAATTATTTTTTAAGTTTACTGTTACACTGGTTTAGACATCTTACATTAATTTATTTGCAATTTTACTCGCTACAATGTTAGTAATATTAGGTCAGATCGAAATGTTTGCTGTCTATACCTAATCAGCCTTGACCTCAAATACACATACACAAAAAATATATGTACAAACTATATTTGTTTATCATGTGTAACAATACAAATAATTCTAAATGTCATTTTGAACTAATAATTCATTAACTGCAACGATTTTGGAAGAAATTTAACTTGAATAAGGAAAATGATACAGGTTTCGGAACATATTTCTAGGACAAGTGTCAAATGTGTGTTGCCATATATTTTTAAATTTTCGTATTATGTAAAAAGAACTTTGTTACAAAAAACAATTCTTTAAAATGTAGTGTGAAATATAAACTAAATAAATAATTAAGCTCATTTAAATACATCAATAATAAAAGCCCTATCTTAATTCAGTCTTAGAATCCATAACACAGACTATTTTATTAAATTAAATAATGCTCCAAAAGTATTGTTCACAAATACGTATGTCTCATCTGTATTGTCATATATCTATTGTGTCGCGTAATGAGAATATTGGTTGTCAACTGTCAAATTATGATGCCGATGCGTTGACGTTCCGTTCGGCACATCGGTACTTTTGATGATAAATATTTTTATTTGTTTTATGTCAAAGTAATAGGAACGATTGATAAAACTAAAGAATTTCATTCAGCAAGTTTCCCATTTCTCCTTCTTTCTACAATTGTGTTTAGCTTGCAGAAAAATCTCTAATAAATAAATCTTTATATTATTTATAAATCTTTATATATAAATTATGTCTATAGCACTCCTCTTAGAAAAATACGATGTATCAACAGACGAAGGTCTTGAGAAGGCGCTTGCAGAGATTGAAAAAGAAGAAGTATGTTATCGATGTAAACATTGACAACTATTTCTCATTAATTTTGAAGCTGCGCTGAAACGTTTCAGTAGTGATGAGTGTGATTTTATTGAAATTTCAATATCAGTATATATGAATTAGTGGAAGAATAAACAGCATTTGGAGTTCCTGTTGTCACTTATTATTGGCCTATGACTAGTTTTTTAAAAACTTGAACTATTGGGCCTATGTTGCCTCAATTTCTTGTCCTACATTATGTTCTGTCACTGTTCTTTTCATCAATTGGCTGGTTCCATAATTAAATATATCTAGACTGAAGTTATTTTATTTTAGGAAGAGGTAGACGAAGCCCTGACCCATGCATTATCAAAAGCATGTACATTGGAAGGAAGATTGAGAGTGGCAAGCCAGGCATATACTAAACTGGAAACTGTGAAAAAAGATGCACAGGTGGCGGCAGACATGGTAGAGAAGACTGCTGCACTGGCAAAAGACGTCAGTGCGAAAGTGCGGCAATTGGACTTGGCCAGAGTAAGATTAAAAGACAGTTTTCTTACTATTATACTGCTCGGAATTCTACTGTTACAATTACGATCTTTCGTTTTACACCTAAATGGTTGACTTTGCAAATGCCTTCTATGAAATATAGTAGCTTCACACTTCATAAACTCTGTTCCCGAAAATATTCTGTTTGGAGTAACACTGAATAACAACTCAGCAGCAATGCATTTTTGCACCGTAAGACAAATGTCCCTGGTAGCTTTACTTAATACATTATTTCATAGTTAAAATCAGTATGCAACCAGCTTGGGTGCCTCGTATTCCAAACCAATTACCTGTTACCATTTACCAATTACTATTATAAAGTAGCTAATGTTAGTGATAGTGAGGGTTGAGGAAATACTATAACACAATCTCCATAATATATTCTAAGTACTAAAATGTATTTTTTCCCAAGCTGTAATTAGAAGTATGTTGAAACAATTTTCTTTAGAGCAGTCAATATGATTCTAGTCACGTGTGGCAGAATGCCAGCAACGGGTGCACGATCTGATAGACCTCCGTGTGTGCAGCGCTGGAGTTGAGGCTGCTATCAAAGCACATGATTATGAAACTGGTTAGTATTAATTTTAAGACATTATTTATCTTTTAGGACTAATTGGATAATGACGTCAGAATATTTATCTTATTATCTCAGCAAATTTTGGAAGTGCTTAAACTTATGTTGTTTAAAAAAACAAAATAAACATTAATATTTTTGCTGCTTGTCTTACATTTGTACAGGTAATAAATAAATGTCTTTTTATAATTTTACAGGGGCAGCCCATGTGGCACGGTTCCTTAGTATGGCGCCCGGATCAGTGGCGGCAGCACGTGCTCGCGGTTCACCTGATCCTCGCCAGGATATGGCCAAAGCTGCCCAAACATTACGAGACCATCTTGTGAGGAAGTAAGACTTTTAAACTACATTTAAGAACGGAGTTATTGTTAAAAATAATGTATGTTAAAGAAAGTTGAGATACATTTATTTGTTGCTTGTGCTGGATGTTTGCAGATTTGAAGAGGCATCTCGCAAAGATGATGAATCAGAAGTGGAGCGTCTGTTCCAACTGTTCCCTCAGATCGGTCGCGCCGAAGAAGGCGTTGGGCTGTTGGCAAAATACCTTGCTACTAAGGTAACTACACACTATACATAATTTAACATTTTTATTTTACTTTACGTTAATAAATAACCCTAGTAATAGCAAAAAAAATAACAAGTGAGAAAGAGTAAGGAAAATTTTCTCTGCTTTCTGGACATCAACCTCAACATGCAAACATGCCCGCAGATGGTGTTAACCGTTAGTGAATTAGTTGTATATGTTGGTACACAGGCAGAGGCGTCGATCCGGTCAGCGAGCGTGGTGTCGGAGGGCGGCGGCACGGGTGCGGCGGTGTTCGCGGACGCGCTCACCCGCGTGCTGGAGGCGGGTGCGGCCGCCGTGGAGCGCGTGCGGGCGCTAGCAGCGCGCGCGCCCGGACACTTGCCGCGCGCGCTCGCTGCTATACAGCCGAATGTGAGTTATACATACATACAATTTATTACTACTGAACGCGTGCCTGCGTGCCTCACTGTATGTTCATTAAAAAAACCCAATAACGATGTGGACGTACTGTAACTAACAGAATTTTCGAATAATTAATCGAAATAAATAATCTTTAAACCGAAATGGTGTAGGTGTGTCGCGGCGTATCGCGCGTGTGCTCGCAGCTGGTGGCGGCGCGGGGTG
>DWJZ01005247.1:0-14291 GCA_018249125.1 Asbolis capucinus | reverse complement strand
GCAGTTTGGCAGAATGTGTTCAAGATACCAACCTGTACTTTTGTAAAATAAAAAAAAAAAAAAAAAAAAAAAATAGTCTAAAAAATCGCCTAGAAATGCTCGATGTTGTATTTCTGTATTAAAGTCTGTAGTGAATGACCACACAGATTGCCCTGATATCATCCGAAATATTAAGTCGCATGCGCCACGGGAATTTTAAAGAACATCAAAGTATTGGTTTTTGTCGATAGGTCCTGCAGGCCCACAGCTACTTACTTGTTCTGACTCATTCATTTCATCCTTCATTTGTATCACTTATTATATTTCTTTTATATTTTGAATTTAATTAATTCTTAGAACAATAGATTTTAAACAAAATACATATGTTCCTTATGCATGCCGGTATAGTCTATAATTAAGACTACTTTAAGTTATCTGTTTTGTCATGTAAATATTATAACAATGTAAGGCCTGTTGATTATCTTAAACAACTAAAAATAAATAAACAAAATAATGGGTAAGTGACATAACAAGAACAGTAAACGTTTAGTTACAGAGATGTACGTGGCGAAACTTGAAATGTGAACAGTCAGTATAAGACGCAACTCTGTTCTTCTTGTATCTAGAATTTACTGACTAATAGTAGTTATTTATTACTAGACGGCCAATTTTCCTAAAAGTGTACGAATTGTTTTGCCCAAGTTTCCATTATAAATATTTTGTTTCTGTACCCGCGGGGAATATTGATTGTAGACCAACTTGGCATGCTATTTTACGGGAAAGAACTTTAGTTTGACAGCTAACGTTCTATCAAATTACATAGGTACCGATGTCACAGATAATTTACAATAAAATCACGATTTCAAAGTCCAAACAGCTACACGTGTCTGTCGCACACGATGTCTACACAAACATTTACTAAAACATACATACATCGTGAGTACCCATTATATACCATAAAATAAGATAAGATATCATAACAGGCTCTCTAGCCTCGATACCAAACTTATATCTCGGAGTCTGGTGTCCTGTACAAACATACATATAATAATGCATTTTGTATTTGGAAGTAGTATTCCACATATGTATTTGGAAGAATTTTGTTTGGGCAAACATTATGAACTCGTTCAAGATCCTTTCCATTACCTGACTACAAAAGCTGTCACCGAATTTAAGTTGCTTAAATTATTGGGAGATTCAGTCTTTGACTTAATGAAAGTTTCACAAACACAAACGACATTAGCTTCCTTACCATTTCCCTGTCATAGTTGCAATGTTACTTTGGGATATCATATTTGGCCAGGAGCATGCAATATTCTGTTGAAGTTTCTTCCGCCACGGTTCAACTTCAACCGCAGTCAGCTCTCTAATTCTACTTATTCTACGAGATCAGAGAAATCGTAAATCGTCTAACCACGAGAACAATGTTCTGCTTTATTCACTTAAGAAGCGGTCAAGCCGTTTTGGACGACTTTAACCAAAAACACTATGACAGTTAATTTTAATATATTACATTTTTTAATCAGTATGTCTGTGTTGTGTTGTGAACAATATAATGTCGCAGATTATGTTTGCCAGACATACTAACGGCGCACGCGAACCATCGGCTGTGCTCGCTGGTGGGAGTGGAGGGCGGCCATGCCATCGGGGGCTCCCTCGGCGTGCTGCGGACCTTGTACCAGGTCGGCGTCCGGTACCTCACGCTGACCTCAACTTGCGACACCCCCTGGGCTGAATGCGCCTCAGCAGACCGCCTGGACCCCACTCAGCGAGGCGGACTCACCCCATTTGGCAGAGTGAGTGTTGAAACTATTTGTTAATACGGCACGGCTGTTATTTGAAACGCTCAAATGTGGTTTCTAGGATGTGTTTGTACTCGTATATACAGTTTGCTGAATTCCAGCGTTTCGGATCGATCGCAATGCTAGAAATGACATGGTAGATGATTAGTTTCCGTGAAGGCTGCCGTATTTGAATATCGTTCTGAACTGCGAAGCAGGTTGTGAACCGTGTCGTGCAATAGTTGAAATTATCAACGAGACGTGCACAGACTTGTTTACCTTTTGTTCAACCTTACCTTACCAACCTTAATGTACAGTTAAGTGTGTCGGTACCTAAAACCTGACCTTTGACAATGTGTTATTGTTGTATCGCATCATAATAATCAATGTACTATTGTTATGCGATATGTTAGTAATACACGAAATATGCCGATCCCTGACAAAGCCTCCTTTATAGATCCTTAAAAAAACCTCTTATCTGCAGTATTTACTTTCCAGAGACCAATTAGAGAGTAAAATGTACGTTTAGTGTTGTTGGCAGTCATTGGAAGTAATACAAGGAGGTGGGCGAAACAATACCGTAAGCAATGAGACGCCGCGTCGTCGAGCAGAGTGAGTGAGTGAGTGAGTGTGTGTGCCATAATCATAAATATCCTGCTTCGGCAATATTCAGCTTTGTACAAGCCGGCTCTTTGTTTTTGATGCTACGATACTTTCCGTAATATTTTCTTTTGTTGGAAGCACTCAGTGCGCGCGATGCAGCGGTGCACGAGCACCAATTACGTGCGCAGTAAACAACATTTTATGTCGCGGAGGAACCGCCCTGCTCCACATTTATGCCTCAATACGAGACTTTCACAACAAGCGAACTCAATTGTTCAATCTTATACTATAATACTTATACTGTGTTCGACTGCGACAATCCCTATCAGAAACTTACGATGACAATTGTAAGATAAGGGTTTTTAGGTCCAAGAACCGATTAATGTTGGAATCCTTTCTGGGGAAATACTTTTTGATTCGATTTCGGCAAATATCAAAAACTGATAGTGGTTTTTATTATCGTTAGATCAAGTCGTGGTAGATTGCAGTGAATATTTCAGACCGGGAACACCTCGGCCAGCCACCGGCGGCGTCCGGCCTACTCAGTTACGAGCGTACAATCCTTAATGAGTCAATCAAAGATCATTTAAGGAATAATAATTAATTTTCTGTTCCTACCAGTTCGCTCGCAGAAATATGGAATTGAAACATTCTTCTGCGATGCGAATTACTATTTAAAAATATTTACATAAATGTATTAACCAGACATAAAAATTTATTAGATTCGCCATTGTCCTCTAATGCGAGTATTTTTATATTGTTTGATCAGTTCACATAGTCTGAAGAAGGCCTCATAGGCCTGCGTGTTCCGGCGATCATAAGTGATCAACCAAATACTGGAATAGCGGCGACAAGGCCGAGTGGAGCATGGGTTGCCGCTGGCGAACATTCTCGAGTGTTCCCGCGCCTCGCTGTAACCTGGAGCTACTGTGTGTCGACAGATAGCACTCCTCAAACCATGTTAAAGGCCTTTGGCATAAAAACTTCCAATGCTTGGGTTGGCCACTAAATCCTCCAGCGATCCGTAGTGGAGCAGCGTGGCCTAGGCCATATCCAATTTACACCCTCAGTATTGTAAGCAGCCGATGGTTTCTCTTGACACACACCTGTGTTCAATTTTGTGGCAATTCTTTTTATTCTGCTTCTAATAATTTATTTAAGTTCGTTAAAGGTGTTCTTTATAAAAGCATCTTTGATAATTACGTTGCAGCCGATGGCAGTCCGTTTCCTATTTCGAGATCAGTATAAAAATACCGTGAGACAGCATTATATGATATTGTAGGGGGTCGCTCGCCGCCGCGCGGTGACGCCGGGCGAGCGGCCCGCTTTTTGAGAAACGCTGACCTGTGCCATAATAATATTCATACGTATGTCACAATACAATTATACTGTTGTTACTAAGTAAACTAATAAGGAATATTACAATAATGCTATATCAGTTGTTCTTCTGAGATATGTACAAGATAAATGTAAAAGTAAAATGGAATTTACATCGACCATGAATGGCAAATGGTTTCCTTTTTGCTGAGACAAGGCTGAGGGCCACAGAGGAAATCCTCAAATTTTCTATTTGTTTTACTTAAAACAGTCCAAAAATAATAAAGGTACGTCCACTTTACATCCACTTCAAGAATGCCGGCAGCGATTAGTAGCACATGAGCCAGTAATGGTTACAACAATGTGTGAGTGATGACGCTGTGTAGGTTGTAATAAAGGAGATGAACCGGCTGGGCATGCTGGTGGACCTGTCGCACGTGTCGGAGCGCACGATGCTGGACGCGCTGGCCGCCTCGCGCTCGCCCGTGCTCTTCTCGCACTCGTCGGCGCGCGCGCTCTGCAACGTCACCAGGAACGTGCCCGACAGTGTCCTGCGCCTGCTCGCTGCCAACAAGGGCCTCATCATGGTCAACTTCTACACATCCTTCCTCACGTGCGGTGACGCTGCCACCGTTCAAGATGCTATCGGTGAGTGCTGTTTGTGTCGCAGTTAGATCCAGTAATGACTACTAAGCGGTTCAGCATTGTGGCCGCGACGTATAAAATTATTTCTTTTATTGATTCCCACATCTCAACATTGTATGTTATTGTTTCCGTACTTGAAATAGTAACAACATATTTTTTCTGTGAAATAATTACAGTACATGGTAAGTAATGACAAAACGATGTAAGGAAAAGGCAACATCTGTCTGTGTTAATCAAATTCACGAATCAACCAGACCTAATAAGCCGTAGAACCATTACGATAGTCGTAGTACCCGACTGTGAGACTCGGAGACTAA
Source organism: Asbolis capucinus (assembly GCA_018249125.1). Classification (NCBI taxonomy): domain Eukaryota; kingdom Metazoa; phylum Arthropoda; class Insecta; order Lepidoptera; family Hesperiidae; genus Asbolis; species Asbolis capucinus. The sequence continues at coordinate 9,649 of DWJZ01005247.1, read as the reverse complement.
GTTGATTCCATGATGTGATGAAACGATGCCAAGTATTTCATTACACATTGTAATGTTAGCAGACGGACATGACAAGACTGTCAAATTGATATTCCGCTGCCGCTACAATCTGAGTGCCCGTACGCTAATTCTACGCCACCTCTACGGCGCGCTACGCCGACATAAAATATGTACTTCATATCGTATTTATCGCAATAAGCCAAAGGCACTTATTGCCTTACTCCGAGGCTAATTAGATTAATCCAGGAATGGGACATTCTATTATAAATATATTAAGAACCTCTTATACAATTTCGGAGAGATAATAGAGCTGACACCTCATTACCGTACCCACAATTTAATGAAGTTTGTCACTCGTATTATGACCGAAACTTTAATACAAAGGAAATGTTTAACGATAAACGATCGAAGTTTAAAGTACGGCTGTTATTTTCAGCTCATATAAATCATATCCGGAATATTGCCGGCGTCGACAGCGTGGGGCTGGGCGCCGGCTACGATGGAATTAATTAGTAAGTTTATCATCTGTCTTCCGGCATTTATTTTAAAACACTAATGACATCTTTAGGTCCCGATCTTTATTACAGGGCTGCCCAAAGCGTGTCTCGGGAACCGCTACGGATTCGTCATGTAATACGTAGCAGTTCTCGATTCACGTCACCACTCGTCCGACAGGATTTCTTTTGTAATATTAATTTCCTTTCCACAATAATCGTTGTTATAAAGCAGTGTTAATTTTCTGTTAAAACTGTAATATGTTGGTACTGTTTGATTTATTACTCAACTGAAATCCGTTGAAAAGTTCATCTGGCAAAATAGTATTAAGCAGTTTTAAGATAATCAAAAAAATGATTCATGAAGCTAAGAGTTGGCTTCGCACACCTGTGTTGTCCGATGGAACCTACTCGTACGACACGGACAGAACGTGTCTCACGATATCACAGTGTTGTCCCTCTCAACAGATTATTTTATTTCCTCTGCCACCACAAGTGTATACACTGATATGCTCGTATGTTTATTATTACGCTCCTTTTTCAAATTTGAAATTGTAGATGATGAAACCCAAATAATTTTTTTCTGTTATATTTAGTACGCCTCAGGGTTTAGAAGATGTTTCGTCGTATCCGCTGTTGTTCGCCGAGCTCATGGAAGATGGTTGGAATATAGAGGATCTGCAAAAACTAGCTGGATTAAACTTACTGAGAGTTCTGAGTGCAGCAAAAGAAGTGGCCCAAGAGTTGGCTTCTGCGAATGTTACGCCGTACGAAGACGTGGCCCCGCGCGTGCTCGACCCACACAACTGTTCTAGTCTCGATCTTTAATCTTATTGCACTCCGACATCGATGGAGTTCTTCAACATATATGCAGTGTGCTAGATATTGAAAATCAATGCGGTTAATGCCCAGAAATGTATCGTGAGGTTTGTCCGAGCTAGCACTTCCATGGCTTGTCGACAGTCGAAGACCTGTCCTCGGCCGTGATATGTTATACAATGGTCTAGCGCTGTAGAGTTGTCGTCGTGGCAACTGCGAGTGTTTTAACGACGCGTAATATAATGATGGAAGCTTTAATATTTTACCATACACTAATAAACTCTTGCTCTTTTTCTTAAATAAAACTGTTTACCTAAATGTTATTGCGTTTAAAATGTATGTAATATATATATTATACAATATAGATTTGTAGGTTTGTAATAATTATTATATAATGCCAAATCTAGGGTTAGGGTGATAAGCGACGGGAAGTGGTGTGCGACGCACTTCCCTGCCGCTGCGTTTTTTGCCGAATACTGCTGTTGTTAAGGCAATCATTGTGACATATTCCTTATTTATAAACTGTTAATCTTCCATCAACTAAATGATACAAAAAAAGCAAAATATTTACTTCAGTTATACTTATTGCGCTTAGTAACAAATAAACAGGTTTGTTATGCTGACATTATTTGACAATTTTCTCTGTACCTGCATTACACACATATAAAATATTCAAAATAAAATTTAAGCAGATTTCTATTTAAAATACCTAAAGATTATGACATGTTACTGGTACTCATGATAATATTGTACACAGTCCACGATGACAAAGTTTAAAATCATATACCTAAAGAGGTACTCCAAACGGGGAATTCTGTTACTCGAAACATTATATGATTTATTAAGAGTTATTTATATTTGAACGCAATCTCTAGATATAAGCTCATTGAGACCTTTAGCGTGAATACTTTTGTCACGGATATGACGGATTAACATTTAATATACGTTTTATTACAATGTAATTGTTTACAAATTAATTAGTTAGCTCAATATAAGGAAACCCATCCTACCCGCCCACCGCCGCCGCCGCCGCCGCCGCCGCCGTCGCCGCCGTCGCCGCCGTCGCCGCCGTCGCCGCCGCTCGCCGACCGACGGCCGGCAGGACGCGCGGACATGCGTCATAAATTTGTTGCCATTTAAAGCAATTCAATGATTTTCTAACACACTTATCAAGTCCTCTTTAAAACCTTACTAATGTTATGTGTTGATAATTAGTTAATATGTAATATTTATAACACGAATAAAGTTTATACCGTATCGTCAGTAGGTAGCTTGTTACAGATCACATTTACTTTATATTATTGAAGAAATATATTATTGAAATTAACCTGTTTTATAATAATTATTTGAAATATTTGCACAGCATAGTATTAGAGTCCCTAGTATCATTAAATATAAACTCAAAAATGTGTACCTGTTGTGCAAACAGAATCAAAAATAGATAATTAATGCTGGGAGCAGCAAGTGTACGAGGTGTATCTCCGTGTGTCGCGTTTCATTTCCTCGAAGGAGAAGGTCGACAACACTCCGCCTAAACATCATTAGAAGCAATAATACATCGTCACTTCAGGTACAATGTATGTCGCGTATTGCTAGTAAAATATATATACCGTTTTAATTTAAAGCGCTTATGATGGAGTATGCTTTAGGCCTCCTCAGAGCTAAGGAGAAACCCGAGATCAAATAGCGCACGGATATAATGTTGGGAACGACCGTGAGTCAACATATGAACATCAAAGGTCGGTGGTCACTCTGACCTCATTTTATACATAAAATACATTTGGGCACCTCTCGTTAGTTAAAACAAATGCTGGGAGTTTTTAGCTGGGACTGAATTTACAAACGAGCGCGTAATCCAGCCGATGACGAAACAAAAGAAATGCACAAATGTTATTTAAACAGACGTTCATTTAATGTAATTACGGCGCCGCGCCTCTAGCTGCCTCAACATTAACAAGTGGAATTATGACGTTTTCATTGTAAGCCCCTTCACGCTGATGGCCTGAATATGCTAAAATATATTTAAGAAAAACTATTCTTTATTTTCTCTGTAGATAATATAAAACTAATTTCAATCTAGGTACATTTTATTATGAGTATACCTGTAGTGAACGATTCTTCTACCTTAATCTATAGCTTTACTTACTATCGACCAACATAGAGTGAATAAATAGTACTAGAAACATTCTAAGTAAGAACTGACTTTGTTTAAAAATATCGTGAAATAATCACGAGCCCTATACGACTCTTCTTAATATACTAGTGTTATCGATAATTGTTACTACTTACGAGTACCTAAGACGTAGCGTAGGTACGAGCAGCAATAGACGCATGTTAAGATCAACAACACTGACTGAACACTATCTTAAGTATCTTGCGTACTTGCTATCTTAACGTTTGTCTATTGTAACTTAATTTAGAATTTTGTAACTTTCGTTGTGAATATAAAGTTCTTTATGTCATTGTTAACAAAACAAAGTTCTGTATCTAAACATATCTATAAAAAATAATTGTTGCTATAAACTTTTCAAACGTCGATTTCTATGCTTGTAGTAGATGAGGACACAAGGACGTAATAAATAAGTTAATAATTTTTAAATAAAATTATGTATTGACTATAATTTATTTGACTTGTAATATTGTACCGTCTGGGGATATTACTTTTATTCAATAGACACGTAACTGTAGATTAAACAGAAATTACTTAATATTAATCGGTAAGATTATCTTTATACTAGAAGCTTGGTAGGACTGTACCTTTTTTTTATGTATGTGCTAAATGTTATAGTGACTTAGATATTTTTACTTCGGCATATCGGTAAAATGAGAAACGTAAGGTAGGCATTCCAATTTTAAGACCAAATGGTTATCATATCATAAACAAATTAAAGTAGGTACCTGTTAAACTTAAGTAGGTGCTTACTCTATGAACAATCCTCATTTTAGTAGGTACACAAATATTAATATATATATCTAAATGCATTCATCATTCCCAGTGGACCAGTAATTTTCCCTATCATGCTACGAATATTAATTACTGTTAAATTTAGCACGTGTGCTTGCTAGAAGCAACAAGGGAACCATTACCACTCATTTCAGTTTATCGAGTTTAGAACGATTTCTTACATTGTTATTGTCCAAATGTATTACCATAGTCCATTAAGATAAATGCTTTGTATATTTACATTTTAATACGTATAGTTTTGATGAATAAGTTTTAACTTCTGAAATAACAGTTAGGTAATGTTATGTATTTTATACAAACGACTAATCAAGATATTGTCTGTGAGTAGATATTGATCAATTTGGTACTCGTTTGCATTCCCGATGCCTTTTCAATATAATGTTTTTGGTTAAGTGCAAACAGTATATTAGTGCAACGCTCCTGTAATTTTATAACAACCCAAAAGTGCAATTTAAAATAAACATTCATATTTACGTTAACAATGTGTATTATTTATCATCTTAATACGAATGTATTGACTATAGGTACGGAACTGAAGCGCCATCTTATGTCAATCGTAGTAATCGCTAGCGCACAGACGATCTATAATGACAAAAAAATCCCTAGTCCCTGTAATTATTATTATATAGTAGTCGATAAATTTTGTTAGTTTACGCCAACCCTTAAGTCGGAAGTATTTCTGTCTGTATTTGGGAACCACCCAAGTTCTAAGATCCTAGCAAAGTCTGGTAAACAACCGCCACTCCACTCCTAATAGCGCAACGTGGAGGTGTATGCTGTAGGCCTCCTCAGGTTCAGGAAGTGATCCATTGTCAGCAGTGGATCATCAGTGGGTTGAAGCCTAATTACTGAGGGCCACAAATATTATTTTGAGATGCGAGGCTAAGAAAGTAAGACGAGGAATATTATTACTTAGAAATGAAAAACAGTCACCCAATCGGGCAACCCTGAATCAAATGACAGCATCTGTCAACTGTCAAGTGTCCATTAAAAATAGTAATTACGTCAATCAACAAAACAAACATTCATTCTAGCTTTTAACTGATCATCAGTGTCGTAATTGACAGTTGCCGTCAGTAAGTGGCAGTCAGTAGGCACAGATAGAAATGGAATTAACTGTTATTTAATGATATGAGTTATTGTCCTTTCAGTAAAAAAAAAAAAATAACAGTGAAAAATCGCCGTGACATTGTCAGATCCATCGCTTTTATAAAATACATAATTTTTTATAGCAATTTTGTGACTTTACAACCATTGTTATGTATGATCCACATTACAAGATACGAAGTTAATTTAAATTTATATACCTATGAAAAATATCTAATAAAAAATTGGTGATATTAATAAAAAACGGTACATAATTTTAATCTAATATAGGAATTAAAAAATTATAAACATTTTTTTTATGAGCCTATATTTTATCATACATAATAAAAAAATAAAGAGGAAAAAATATCAAAAAAAATCTGTGATTAGGTATGAAACATTTAATTAAATAAACAATTAATCTTCATATACAAAAAGGGTGCATTTTACGTCAGTAATAACGATATAAACAATTTAATGTCAGAGGCTGCAAAGAATTTTCTAATTGAAATATTTCTAAATATGAGTGACGTGTGCCACTGTGCATTCTTGTTTGCCACCTTTTTTATATACTATCATGCTTATGATATCCAATGCGTACGTATGCTTGGCCAGAGTAACAAAAAAAAATGGCAGGCGTATAGCGAAAAATACGAAAGTTTAGGCATTGCAACATTATCTAGTTTTTAATTTTTTGTTTATGTTTTTGGTTTGAAATTATTTCTAGTTTATTCAAATAAGCAGAAGTAAAAACAAGTGAAAAAAATATGTTTTTTAATTAAAAAGATCTCGGGATCTTGCTGTAATTATTTTTGGTGCCATGATGTAACAGCATTACATAAATATAAATATGATTCCATTTTCATAATTTATTTATATTACTGTTGCTAATTTGTGTTGCTAAAATAAAGCAATTGATATAAATACAAATTTTATTCAACAATTCTTTAATTTAATATCATAGATCTATCGGCGGTCTCTGATATCACACGTAGGTGGTTAAGGAACAAAACTAGGTGTCATGTGGTTAAGTGTTAACCCCCTTCTTACACCTTCAGTTACTAAACGTTCCGCCGTGAACGCCGTTATTGCGGTGACTGCGAACGAGATGTGAAGGAAATGTATAGGAAGTAAATATGTTCTATCGTGACCAAAATTGAATGTGATCGGACGTTGCATGTAACATCCCAATTTTTACTTTGTCAGGTTGTTATTTCATATCTCGTCACTGTGATTACTTGTGTGAAAGCAGTTCACGGTGTTTAATTAAGCAGTTCACCGTGAATCTATTTCTGGCACGAGTCTAGTCACCGATGTCATAATAATTATTAACACAAGTTTGCAGTTGTTACTGTCACATTTGTGACTATGACAGTACATGTTAGTGGTTACTGTGAAATTGTGAGATTGTTAGGTATAATTTATAACATTTGTTTTACCTGGGAGTTTAATGCTAAAATCTATGGCTTTTTAGTTTAATATCGATCACAATTTACCAGCGCCAAAACTGTTAGTTTTTAACTAGTTGGGATCTTGACAACTGCATCAGGGATTCATTATTTCTTGACTTGATGATACAGAGATCTCATTCATTTATTGAACAGTTACGTTAACGAAAATAACTACAATGGGGGAAAAATCGACGCCGCTATTAGCTGTTTTACAATTGCTTCGTAAATACAATTTAAAGGTAGGTTAATTTATTCATGCAATCTAATATTTTGGTTATTAAATTTCCTAGTTTTATGACTCAAATTTATCAACAAATAATCTTGTACTTTTATTTATTTTATCCATGACATAATTATATGAAATGATTGAATTGCATATTTGATTAAAATAATTTTGAAATGCTTGGGTCCAATTTTAGGGTACTGAGGAAATTCTTAGAAAAGAAGCCAGCTTAGGTGATGTTGAGTTAGAGACATTGGACCTGCCAGATGTAGAACTGGCCAGCATTCTCACAGCTCATCACACTGAGAGTGACCCGCACAGCTATGAGTTTGCCTATGATAGCCTTAAGAAGTTTGTTGAAAATTCTTTAGATATATATAAGGTAAGGTTTAATATATAATATTATAAATCACAATTATTAAGTATATACTTGGGTTGTAAGAATGTTATTTCATGTGTTGATTCATATGTCATACAACAAAAATCAAGATTGCTACAAATCTTTGTATGACAACATTATAAATTGTTAGTTCCTACCAACAGCTGCACATGTGTTGTGTTGTTTCAAAATAGCCTATATGTTTTTATCTACAATTTCAATACACAATTATCTTTATTATATAACTAGCGGACAAGGCAGATGTTGTCCTGTCTAATTATTAAAATGTTTTGAACCAGCTGTGGATTCATCAAATCATATTTGTTTCTTTGATAAGATTCAGAATTGTTAGTAAAATTTTTGGGCTGTGAATATTTAGACCGAATAAATATATTTTTAAATCAACACAAATCAAATTGGATCAGTAATTTGTGAGATACGCGAGCACCTGCGCAAGCAGTGATAACTTCTAAAAATCTGTGTTCTATTCTGTACTATAAACTCCCAGTAAAACTTTCTTCATGGATATGCACTTTCATAGATTTGACAAATGAAAAGAATGACATATTATTTTTTTTACAGCCAATTAAAATAACAATGGTGCATTCAGAAATTTTCTTAGTGATTCCAATAGTAGCTTCAAAAAGCTTTGTAGAAATATATATGCGACTTCATAAAAATTAAAAATTTGCTATGAACTTAGAGACAATTTCATTTTAACTAAAATAGTTATAACATAAAGGTATACTAAATGTCAAACAATTTAATGATCATGCAACTAGTCTTTTAAAATTCCACAGTCTGTCTCTTCCTGGCTTAACATCAAATTTGTGAATGAATCCTATATGACATTGCAAACTGTTTGTATGGTTATTTTTATGGAAAACAAATTATTTTAGTATTGATTTTTTAAATCAATATTTTAATTTTGTTAAATTGTATCCTTCTCTGGGCGATTACATATCCAAAAACACAAAAATCATTTAAATTGGTTCAGCCTATCTTGAGTTATAAGTGCAGTAAATAAAACAACCTTTCTTTTATATTAGATGAAATATTTAAAATAACTAATATGTAATAAAAATATTTTCAGTATGAATTGTCTACACTTTTGTATCCAGTATTTGTCCACATGTATTTGATTCTCATTTTGTATGATCACAATGAGCATGCATATAAATTCTTTGAAAAATTTGCTTCCGAACAAGAGGATTACTATCAGGAGGATATAAAAAGACTGTCTATTGTAAAAAACAAAGACCAAATAAAAGGAAATGAACTAGCTGAGATATACAGGTGAGTTATTGATCATTGTGGTTGCTGTTGTCAGTATTGCCACCTTAACTAGTGTTGTAAACTCACCAGCAGATGACAAATCACAGTTTTAAATCTTGCTACACATTTAAAACAAATAACTTGGGCCATAACAAGTTTTCAATATAACCTATGAAACACATATGACTCATCTTTTAAAGTATTATTTTGACATATTTTGCCTACAAGCTATCTCAATATGTGAAAAAATTAATACATGTTAATTTAATTATAGCATAAAATCACTCCTTTTCTAAATACATGTACATTTTTGTAATATATCTTATATGAATTCTGTCTCCCTTCCACTAATGAATAACTCTGTTGAGTGGTCTCTCCTCTTGATTGTGAGCCCTAGTGCATATTACACCATCCTGCTGCAGTGCAGATGGGTGAAGGATAACTTATGTTTCATATGACATTTTTTTCAATCTTTTAATGTTGTCTCACATTTATGTTTCTTTCGTGCAGTTCTAACAAATTTGAAGTTCAATTATCGAGAGATGCGTCTTCACAGTTGAAACGGTTCCTGCATGAGCAGAAGAACTCCACAGTTGTTATAAACATCATTAACAATCACATTCAGATTGATGTGCATGATGGTCCGGGACGCACCCAAGCCCAAGTCAGAGCAGTTGCGGGAGGGATCCTCGGAGAAGCTACTCGGAATGGTACAAGACAATACTTTAAAAAAATCTATAATGTATTTTACATAGTTCAACTTTCTACTCTTACAAATCGTTAGGATTTCACTGCTTCCAATATCCAATACTTACAGCTTCCATTATATTATTATTATAATAAACGGTTGACTCACGTTATGTGGTCATCCGAATTGTTACACGATTCTCTACAACATATTACAAGACTTGTTTTTAATTGAAGAATATAAGGGAAGATGCGTGAGTGTCTGAACAT